>JABGLZ010000606.1:58974-193205 GCA_014705045.1 Colletotrichum theobromicola | reverse complement strand
GCGGCTGTTGTTTCCCAATTCCAATTTTTTAAAAAAAAAAAAAAAATGGAGCTTCAAGCGTGTCACGTAATGACCAAATCATTCAAAAGCAATGGAAGACAGCAAGCTCAACGACATCTCCGAGATCCCCGTTGATGCGGAAAAGGGGTTTGCCACACTTCCGCCGCCTTCGTGTTGAGTTTCTGATACACACCTGACCTCACGTCTTATCCCGAACAGAGTATGCCGCATGGGGCAACCCCTCCCCAGACCCCGAGCATCGTCGTTCGAGACCAACAAGTGCCCGAGTGGTTGTTTCTCGGTGATTTCAGGCTGTTTGCGCCGGGTTACCCGATTAGGAAACCCGAGTGCTGCGGCCGGTGTGTGCGGCCAGGATCCGTGGTTGGTTGGTTCATCTTTCCCGCCTGGAACGGCCTTTGAGCTTGGGTGGAGAGGGGTTCCATGCGGAGTCCGGGGGGTGTTCGCGGGGCATTTGGAGGGAAGTCGGGGTCTCGTGAGGCTCCTGTGATCGGACGACCCGCCGGGGAACCAGGAATGTTGAGTCCATCTCCTTATTTATGGAGTTTTTCTTGGGCAGCTAAACCAAGTCTAGCAGTTCCACCATGAGACAAAGTCTGAACAGATCGTGCATTACACTCCGGACGGATGCTGATTCAGGGTCCAAGGGGCAAAAAAGGGGGTTGAGTTGACAGCCAGCAGCAATCAGACAAGCGAGCCACAGCTGATGCTGAGGAGGAGCTCTGCTGAGCTTCATCGGTCACAGCTAGCTGTGTCTTTGAAATACGGATCCCCGGATTGTCACACGCCCAATACTTCGCCTCGTTTATCCACAATACCGGTGGACCGGACAGTTCACCGCGTTCTAGGCCAGAACCTTACCTTGAGCCATGGCAACGTCACCCATCCATCCATCCATCCATCAGCAATGCTGTTTTGTTGGTTTGTGCCCGTTGGCTGGGCTGTTATGCGCTAAACCAGGGGGAGATCCTGCGCTTACACCTTCCCCTCACATCGTCAACTTTTTTTTGGCAGCACGATCGGCATAAACGGACGCGGTCGGTCGACACCCCGAACCGAACCGTGACGTGCCCCTCACGATGTTTTTTTGCTGTGTGCAATTGAAGAGCTTTTCCGGTCTGCAGTCATTTTCAAGTTGTGATCTTTGACGAGAATCAGCGCTTCTTTGCTCTTGCGCCTACCCCGACTTACGATACCCAATTGCTCGAAAACACGATGCCACCCGACCGACATGCGAGCCGAGCCAGTTTTGCATGCACTCGTTGCAAAAAAGACAAAAGACGATGTGATATCTCCCAGGTTCTGAGTGAGGGAGGAGGATCTTGCACGCTATGTCGGAACAAGAATGAGAAGTGCGAGGTGCGGTATGGCGAGGATAAGCGCAGCCACCGCCGACCGAGCGAATCCAAGGCCTTGCATCAGCGGATGCAGGCCCTCGAAGAGTTCGTGAGGAATGCCTCCAGAGTTGACGGTCAATCCTTTGGACTCTTCAAAGACGACGACAGCTCTAGGAGCTTGAGGCAGTTCTCTTTTCCCAGCCCTGCAAGCTCTTCAAGTCCTGGTACACACACAAGGACTGTCTCGATGCCCTCTTATGAGAAGCCAGAGACTTGGGTCACGACACCTCGAGCCGAACCTACACCAAACTCCCTCCGATCTGAGTCGGTTTCGAGCGATCATATGCCATACAGTGAGCCCGTACTGGAGCACTTGAGCTTTCCACCAGCAATGGATGAAGCCGTGCCAGAAGAAGGGGCCGCAGAGAATGACGCATATTTGGGATATCCCAGGATGTTTCCTTACCTGGAAGATGATGCTAGTGCAAGAGGTTTTAAAGCCACTACATCTCTTGCGAATAGACAGCCTTGTGTACCACCTGAAGCACATCCCGAGCCAGAGCCCATCGTTGCGCATCTTCTTGACCTCTTTTGGCAGTGGCAGGCATCTCACTTGCTCGTGATCGATCGCGACTTGTTTGTCCGGCATCGAAAGCTCTGGGACGATAGCGGAGGCGACGGTGATCGCACTTTCTATACTCCTGGCCTGCTGTATGCAATACTTTCACTGGCTTCGATGATCAGCCTCGATAAGGGCGTCGTGCGTTACTCCGCATCATCTGGCGAAGTTGCTGGCGACAATTTCGCGACAAGAGCGCGTGAGCTACTTGAGCTAGAAATCGAGCATCCAACAATTACAACTATCCAAACAGCTTTAATCCTGGGCTCTAGGTTTGAGGCGACCGGACAGACTTCTTTGGGCTGGATGTACAGCGGTGGGTTGTCATCGTCTGAAATGCTGTTGCAAGTCACTGACCAAGTATGCTTTCTTAGGCATGGCTTTCAGAATAGCGAGCGACCTGGGATTACACCTCGACTGCTCAAAAGCGTTGCGGTCTGGGAGAATGAACTCTGATGAGGCGAGACTGAGGCAAAGAGTATTCTGGGCATGTCACCAAGCCGATGCGTAAGTCCCAAAGAAAGCTTTATACCCCTGTTTTTCTGAGGCTAACAATATCCCCCAGCCTGCTAAGTGCTTATCGTGGAAGGCCAACTACATTCAGAGACGACGATATTACGACATCCATACCAGAACGACTAACCGAGACGGATCTTGGCAGTGAAGAAGACCGCTCTTCATGCTATCCTCATGCATCCTCTACTCTGTCGGTCTTGTGTTCGAGGACTCAGACTATGATTTACGGTCAAAGAAACCGTCGAACCACAAGCGAGCTGAGATCTACAGCTCGGCGATTGCATGAAGACTTGTGGGAATGGAATCGGACGTTGCCACAAAGGTTGAGATGGCCTAGTAACGAAGCTGTTGAATCACCGCCAGAAGTCTTGACTCTGCAGTAAGTTTCCAAGAATTTGCCATGTTGCTCAAGTATCACTCCAAGTTGCTGACCATGATGTTTGACGCAGCATGACCTTCTACTTCAACCTCATAATGCTACATCGACCTTTCATCAACCTCTCCAGAGTTGCCGCAGACCTCGATACGCAAGCTTCTATCCCTTTCAACTCAACAACCGCGTGTTGTGAAGCTGCGAACAAATTAGCAAAACTCGCCCTTGCCTATCGAAACTTCTACAATATCAGGCAGATGCCACCATCTGCAGTTCACTTCGTTTTCATCGCTGGGACCATACATCTCATCAATGGTCGTCTAAGCGGGGAAGTGATACATGAACGACTTATCCAGGGCTGCGTGGAAGTGCTGTCAGAGTTGAGAAATTCATATCCTTTGTCTAAGAAGGCGCACCACATTTTACAGGGCATGGCCGAGAACTGGAGAACGGATGAATCTCAACCGGGCGCCTACGCTGTTCGCACTAGCCACACAGTACATGACGTTCTGAGAGAGAACACAGATCAGGGATCAGATTTTCCTGTTGCGGGCGTCATAGCTAGCAAGGCAGGAAACGCGAAATTAGACATGGCCAGAAACCAAAGATGTTTCGAAGCGTCATCACCTACTGACATCCTTCACGACATCAACTTGTACGATCAAATCACACTTGGGCAAGGCGGTAATAACTGTGGTTTCCTTGGCTCCGGAATGGAGTGGCTTTCCGATAACGACCTTTTCGAAAGCATGAGCGGAGCCGACGGCTCTTTTTCATACGCATAAAAGCGATCATCCAATTGAAAAGTATGTCTTTGTAATAAGCCA
This sequence comes from Colletotrichum theobromicola, assembly GCA_014705045.1. Taxonomy (NCBI): domain Eukaryota; kingdom Fungi; phylum Ascomycota; class Sordariomycetes; order Glomerellales; family Glomerellaceae; genus Colletotrichum; species Colletotrichum theobromicola. The sequence goes on along the minus strand of JABGLZ010000606.1, from coordinate 189,515 downwards.
AGATCTTTGTAGACAAAAGAAAATAATCCGAATTTCAAAAAAATGTTGTATTTTTGGAACCGCTCAAAACTGCATGGCAGTTTCAAACAGCCAGGTTCTTTGTAATAAGCATGTCTTCCATGGAGACAAGTAAACGTTATCCCTTGTTGATCTCCTTACCCAAACTAGCTGCTGCTATGCATGGAAATGGGAGACTCAGCGCCTGATGTTATCGTTCCACCATTGAAGGTTTGGATAGTTGGAATTCCCGCTGCTCGCATCGCTATTGGATTCGCTTGCAGGTCCTCGCCACACAGCTTCTTCGAAAAATGTGTTGTGAGAAGCTGGACTATCAAACCCCCAGCCGTTATCAAAACTGATGGAGGCGTCGCTTGTATTGCTCGAAGTCGGGTACACGGTGCTGTTCAAAGAGTCGATCGATGGCCCATCTGAAGCCGGATACACGTTGCTGTTAAAAGAGTCAACTGATGGTCCGTCTGAAGCTGGATACGCCGTGCTGTTGAAAGAGCCAAGTGAGTGATTGCTGCCCATCTCAGACGAATTGGAGGAGGAGGGATTGTGCCTGGTCGGCCCGTAAAATGGTATGTTCCAGGGGCGTTGGTTTCTAGCGTTATCCTGGATTCGCTGCAGGGCGGGGTATTGGCCCATAAGATATTGTTGCATCTTGTTGGCTTCACTGCGCAAAGACGAGAACGCATTGAAGAACGTGGCCGCGTAGGTGTTGCGATCATCGTCGTGGAATCTTCGCAGCTCACGATACTCCCGGCTGGCCGCTTGAGCGATCCACTGGCGCAATAAATCATGAGACGGGTGCGGTATCCCTTGCGAAACATCCGGCATCAACACTGTGTTGACTATGAAGCTGTTATGCGAGTGGCAGGTGTTGCATAGTCGATTTTCGTTGGGGTTAGCGGGATGTTCTGTCGACGGCGGCATATCGTTATGGTTCAAAGTGTAGAGACAGAATGGTGCAAAGCAATCTTCGCATTGCAACGGATGACGGCATTGAGGACATGGAAGCGGTAGGAACTCACTCTGTCGCCTCCACTCGGTCAAGCAGTCCACGCCGATTAGGTGGCCGCAAGGCAGAACGGCGGCCATCTCCTTGTGATCGTGATCGCCGGCAGGATAGTGTTCTGAGCTGAACGGCACCAAAGTCAGATTGTGGCAAACACAGCAAGGGATCTGTATCTCGGTGTTGTGGTGCGGTACATCCTCTCCGCGCTTTATCGCATCGTGATGAAGGGCAAGCTTGAAGAATCGAGGCCTGATGTTAGGCCAGTAATCGTCTCGAATGATGGTATGCTGCGGTTCGTTGTTTGGTGCAACGTTATTGTCGCTGCTACTGCTGTTGTTTGCGACAGATGTAGAATCAATTGTGTTCGTTGGCCCGCCTGCGACGTTTTCGTCGTTCTCACCTTGATGTTCATCCCCATCTTCCTTTGGATCTTCCTCCCTGTCGGTCATGCGCTCATCCTCATCATCAGCACCATCGTGGCTTTGCGAGTCATCATTGCCTTGGTCTTCTTCCGGTTCGGTCTGCTCGTCCTCGTCCCGGTCGTCGCCCTGATCTTCGCCCTGATCTTCGTCTTGATCTTCATTTTCACTGTCCTCATCGTTCTCATTCTCCTCCGAATTTTCCTCCTCAATGCAAGGCTTCTTCGGTGGAGATGGTGAGTCAGAATTGCCGCGACTGCGCTTGCCATTGGAGTTGATCTCATCCGCGTCGTTATCTGCCTCGCTGTTGCCACAGCTGTCATTACTGTCGTTGTCTTGAACTGCGTCGTCATTTCCATCAACCTCGTCGGCGCTTTCACTAACCTCTTCGTTCTCACCTTGCTCCTCCTCCTCCTGTTCGTCGTCATCCATGTCCTCGTCTTCTTGATCTTCGGCCTCAGCCGCCGCTCTCGCTGCCTCAGCGGCTGCGGCTGCTGCTGCTGCAGCTTCGGCCCGCTCCCTTCTCACTTGCGAACGGGTCTTCATGTGGTGAGTGGATGCAGATGAGTTGGTCTTTCTGGGAGCCATTTTGATGTCAATCGTAAGGTCGCTTACCTTCGTGTGAAGATGGTTTGCGTGGTATGATGGGAGCTGGCTTGGCTAGCTACTTCTGTTGTAGTCAGTGGGTTGAGTATGCCTCCAGGGCTGAATTCGAAGTGATTTTGGTAGTAGTGGTGGTCCTTTGCTGATGGATGTGAGGATGATAATGGGGAGAATGAGTGTCGCTTATTGCAGATTAAGTAGCAGAGGGGCGGGCGATTCGAACTTCAGCTCATTGAAGTTGTTCATCACAGCACTCTACACCATGAAGAAAAACAGCATCTTGTCAAAAACCTGTCTTCTTAGGAAAGACCTTTCCATCGAGTCTCAAACAATCCCGTTGTGATCTTTCTTTGACTCACGTAACCTGGCTTCAATGAGATTCATCATTGTACAATAATGATATCATGTTATGTTCAATCCATTGTCCTTTGCTTGAGCTCTAGAAAGCAGTTGAGTAAGATGTTTGTTTGTTGGAGTAGGACCCGAAATGTCTTTGTCAGCGTTGTTTATCAAACACGGATGTTCTTCTCAAACCCATCTACTCGTGCGTTTGCAAACATGCTTCCGCCAGCCGAACCCCAGCCGACGAGGAGTCTCGCTCCGACACCTTAGAGCCATGCAATTCGGATATGAGTTTAATCTACGCGGGCGACGGCGCATGAGCAGGAAGTGAGCCTATTGGTCGTCGGCCGTCCCCCACATCGTATTCACAATGATCCCGGCCAACATTGGAGCTGAGCCCGCTATCCTCTGCGATCTCGGCGCCTAATTCGCGCGTTTATTCAACATCAACTGTCTTTCTAGTCCGACCAGGGTCCACCAGGCAAGCGGGCGATGATCTTACAGGCCGAAGCCATCTTATCAGATCGTCTGATTATTCTTAAGCTTGGTTCAGCTGGCGTGGGCGACCCTGGGGCAGTATCGGTTGGAATGGGGATTTTGGAATTCATTACACGATTCCCAGCGTGATCGGTCACAAACTGCTTCCTCTGAAGGGACTCGGATGAGCAAGCATATTGCTGCCAAGACTTGGCCGGCCAGCTTCTGCCTCGACCTTCCCGATTGAGGGTTACATCGAGCCAAGATAACACCATTCTTCAGTGGGATACTTTCTTGCCTGCAGACGAGCAGCTTCTCAGGTCAGGGACTTGTGCGTCCTCGCATTTATGAATTGCAGACGCATCGGCCGCCAACCGCCGAGATGGTTTGAGCAAGGCATATAAAATGGCGTATCGCCGTAAGCGATTGACGAGCTCGTGGTTGATTGGATCACCTCACTTTTATCTGACTCTTAGGTCAAGGTTCCTGCACTTCAATCAAGATGGGCCTGACTTTCGGTTCTCTGGTGGTCTCACTCCTCCTGGGCACCACAGCCCTCGCGGTCGACGTGCCCGCCGTCGCTTTGGGCGACAAGAAGCTCTTCTCGCCCCCTAGCCGACGATTCGCGGTCCAGTTCTCGTCATCCGGTTCTGCGAAATTCAGGAAGCGTGACGGGACTCCTGTAAGTGACAGGTCGCTAGGTTTAAACTTCACCGCTGATGAATAAAGGACACCGAGGGCTTCTTCGAGAGTCTCCAACTCACCAACAACACCGCCAAACCCGCTCTGAATTTCACTTCAGAGATCTTCCACGGCGCCTCGTTCGACCTGCTCAACCATACTGCCACGTCTCTCCAGCAGATCGAGCAGCTCCCCGAGGTCGAGAAGCTATGGCCCATCTCCGCCGTCTACGCACTCAAGCCCAACGCATCGGACATCATGTCGGAGCCCGAGGCCAAATGGGATCCTCACGTGCTGACCGGAGTCGACAAGGTGCATAAGTTGGGCCACTCTGGCGAGGGTGTCGTCGTAGCCATCATCGACACGGGCATTGACTACAATCACCCCAACCTCGGCGGCGGCTTCGGTCCCGGGTTCAAGGTCGAGGGCGGGTACGACCTAGTCGGCGACGACTATGAGATCGGAGGGGAGTATGTTCCCGACGACGACCCGATGGACTGCGCCGGCCACGGAACCCACGTTGCTGGTATTGTGGCAAGCTCGCATGAAGATCTGCCCGGTGTCGCGCCCGATGCCAGACTGAGGATTTACAAAGTTTTCGGTTGCGGCGGGAGTAGTATGGAGGATGTCATTGCCCAGGGTTTCATCAAGGCTCATGAGGATGGCGCTGATATCATCTCTGCTTCCCTGGGCTCGAACGCCGGGTTTCCTGAGAACATTCTCGCGGTCGTGGCGTCGAACATCCAGGCCAAGGGAACGTTTGTCACTGTCGCTGCTGGCAACAGTGGCGAGATGGGTGAGTTGCCTGACTGTCGCATTCGGACCCTCCGATTTGGATGGCTAAATGAACAACGACAGGTCCTTTCTACACGAGTAGCGCCGCCAATGGCTTCGGTGTCACTGCTGTCGGCAGTGTCGAGCACACCCAGACTGCTGCGTTCAAGGTCACCGCTCGGTCCAGCGGTAACGAGACCCGTGAGATCGTACGTCAACTTCCGCTTTCATGCTTTCATATCTAACGTCAATAAAGCTTTATGTGAGCTCCGATACCGCTCAATGGGCCCGGAATGGGAGCTTCCCTGCCCACTTCCTCGACCGCAACTACACTGGCCTCGACTCCTGTGAGGTTTGGGAGTTTCCGGATGTTTCTTCTGACAGTGTCCTCATTCTCCCGTAAGTCCCCTCTCCTCAAGTTGTATCCGTCCTTCGGTCCGCTAACTGTTGATGTTAAAGTCGGAGTACTTGTATTTGCGAGTGCTGGCAGGTTCTGGACTCCAACCTCTTTGGCACGAGCGTCAAGTGGGTGTTCTACTACAACTTTGAGAATGCTCCCTGGGAAATCCCCAACCGCGGGGTCTACAATCCCGAAGAGCAACCACTTGGGTGTAAGTTTGAGCCCTATCTGTCTCCCAGTGTTGTGCTAACACCCAAACTTAGTTGGCCTCATCAGCTACGAAGATGGCCAGTGGCTCGTCAAGCAGCAAGAACTCGGCCGCAAAGTCGATTTTGAGTTCGTCGCCAACGGTGGCCAGGCTGTCGGCATTCCCGGAGTGAACTCCGAGTCCATTGCCGGTGCCATTGACTTCTTCTCTTCGTGGGGCCTGACGGTAGATGGACGTCTCAAGCCAGAGATCTCTGCGCCAGGTAAGTCTCTGTTCAATGTGCAATCCATCATGCATAGGTACTGATGTGAATCAGGTGGATCTATCCTGTCTACATACCTCACCTCTGAGGGCGGATGGGCTGTTCTTTCTGGAACGAGCATGGCGACCCCCTACGTGAGTCATTCTCTCATCGCGATATGTGCGACGATGTCTAATGATTTTGAACAGATCGCCGGCGTCGCAGCCCTCTACTTCTCAGCCAACGGTGGCCGCGCCAGTATCGCCAATGCTGGTAACACTGCACACCATCTGATCACTTTGAGTGGAAACCCGGTGGCTCATCATGATGGAAGCGGTTCTCTCGCGTAAGTTCTCCCCTCTGTACACACTCAACCAAGCTAACAGATTCAGCCCCATCCCAATGCAAGGCGCGGGCCTCGTCGACGCCTTCAAGGTGATCACGTACAAGACCTCCATCCACCCCGCCGTCCTCAACCTCAACGACACCGACCACTTCCAGGGAACTCACGAGGTCACCATCCAGAACAGGGGCAACGAGACTGTGACTTACCACATCGCCCACCAGGCCGGCTCCACAGTCACCACGAAGCCTGACGGCGACCCTGTCGTCGCATTCCCTCCTGTGCCATACTCGTCCAAGGAAGAGGAGCTCGCCACGGTCACGTTCTCCACGTCAACCCTTGAAGTTGCTGCGGGGGCAACTGGCACATTCACGGTGACCTTCGCCGAGCCCGCTGGCATCGATGCTAGCCTCTTCCCGGTCTATGGCGGTTGGATCAACATTATCGGATCCAACGATGAAGCCCTCCGCGTGACCTATGCTGGTATGCTACCTCCAAGTCTCTTGCGATCTGGAACACGATTAACACTCAACCTTTTAGGTATCAAGGGCAGCGTCTACGGCAGCAACATCTGGGCCGACGGCTGGATCGACCCCGTAGTCCAGACCCCGGACTTCGTGCTCGTCAAGGAGAACGACACCTTCAAGATGACAATCGAGGACACCTTCACCATCGACTTTGACATTCTCTGGCCCACGCGCGAGTTCTCTTTTGATGTAGGTCTTAGCCCTTCCTCCCCCATCCTTCACCCCGTCAGATCTCAACTAACATAACTCCAAAAGCTCGTCGATCCGACCTGGGAGCCCAGCGACTGGACCTACCCTTTCGTTCCGGGCCAGAACAAATACATCGGGTCCCTGCAGCACTACAACCTCATCTCGGACGCGTACTTTGACGCCCCCGTGCAGCAGTACCCGCGTCTCCCGTCCAGCACGTGGTGGCCGAGCGGGAACTACTCCCACGGAGGCGCGGTCGAGAGCGGCGAGTACAAGATCTTGTCGAGGGCTTTGAGGACGTATGGGGATTATCACAATGTTAGCGACTGGCAGATTCGGCTGTCGCCCAAGATCATTGTGGACAAGAACAAGGCATGACAATAGCGTAATATCGGCTTTTTCTAATGAGACTGCCCATCGATTTTCACTGTAGCTACATTTTGAGCATGTCCTCTTTGGCTTTGTGACTAGTTGACGATGACGATGAAGATTTCATGAAGCATTGGCAGCAGCAAGCTGACCGACGGGTACTCAACACCACAGCCTAAGTACCTTAGACACATATTCATGGATCCCTCTTCAGACCGGCTCAGTCTCCGCCTCATCCACAACAACATCCTCCCTCTCCCTCACCCCCCACGCCTCAGGCCCGATATATCTCTTCGGCCAAATATTCATCGCCGTCTTCAGCCCCCCGGCCAACGGCAAGCCCGCATGCACAACCCTCTCGTCCCCGGTCCCATTCGCATGCAAATTCACCCAAAACACCGCGTTCCCCCTGACCGGCTTAAACGCCAGCCCGCCCTTCTCAAACCTCCTCCACGGCGCCGCCCCCTCTTCGACCTTATCCTGCGGCGCCACCGCCTCGACCTTGGGAAACCACGTCTCGCCCCCGACACACCCGTCCTCCAGAATCGCAAAGAAGCTCGCGACCCGGTTCCACCGCCTGTCCCGCCCCGTCGTGCGGTCCGGCTGGAAGGCCTCGTACCAGTCGTGGTGCACGTTGAACCGCTGCCCCGCCGTGTACCGCACCAGCTGCGGCGGGCCCATCTCGTCCCGCCCCGGCGCGAGGGTCGTCCCCATGAAGCGCTCCGCGCGCGCGAGCACGCACTGCACCGCGGCGTCGTCGAGCGGCAGCCCCGCGGAGGAGGACGTGCGGTCGGGCGTGCCTTGGGTCCGGCCGTCTTTGTAGACGTACGAGGGTTTGAAGGCGGGCTCGCCGGCGGCGAGGAGGGCGGGGATGTCGGTTTCCGAGAGGAAGTCGTGGATGTAGATTACTAGCGGGTCGAGGGAGACGAGCTGCGTGGTGTAGTTCTGCGGGAGGCACTGGAATGGTTCGGCGGGTGTTGGCGGTTGGTGTGCGGCTGTTGAGGAGGAGTTTGCGGCGGGGTGGAGGAAGGGGAGGATGTCGGTGAGGACTTTGAGGGACGGTGATGGCAGGTTGAGCGTTTGGAGGTGTGGGAGGGTGATTGCGACGAGGCCTGTGTAGGCGGAGAGGCCGACGAGTTTGGTGATGAGGCCGGTCATGGTGGTGTAAGTGAGGGACAGCAAGTGACCATGAGACGATTGCGGAACCGGTGAAAGCGTCGCGTCACGTCATTTCAGAATTAGGGGACCATTGAGTTCAAATATCCTGCTCGGTAGACCAAAATCGCACTGGACATGTGCCGACATCCCGCGCACGCTTCAGATAGATCAATGGAGCATCCTCCTCCGAATGTGCGGAGAATCTATCCGCGGGCCGGCTGGTTGGAGGTTGGGCCAAGGGCGCCAAGGGTTCCCTGCCGTCCGACTCCGCATTTCATGTCGACGGTGCATTCCGAGGTAAGCTCATAGGTGACCGACAGAAGGAAATGCTTTCTTGTGATTGACGAATTGACTCACAGTTTTGTAGTGTACATGTGCACGATGCTCCCCCAGCGAAATCGCAGCCAAATGGGGCTCGAGGCTGCCCAGTCACCACTTTCGGTTCCCAAGCGGCGTATTATACAGTACACTGCCTCGAAAAGGCCAAAAGCACGCGAGTTCTGTTGTTGAATATTCGCATGTCTGCTCCATCAAAACAAACGCAGGTGCAGCGGGAGTATCAACAAACGCCGAAAATGTGACGCGAAAGATTTCCCCGTCCAGAGTCGCGAAAACCATGAACCAGAACCCCGAATCGCCGATTGCAAACGCTGTTTAGATCTGACTGTGACGCGCACGCTTGCGAGTGCTTCCTGGGGTTGACGAAGACGGGTGAAGCTTCTCGTTGCGCTCCCGCTTGAGCTTCTCGTCGAGGACGCGAGCTGTAAACCGTTAGCAACAACACCGGTCCAAATATGCGGCAAGACATACTGAGCACGTCGTATCCGAACTGGGGGTACTCCAAGCAGAGAGAGCGGAACTCCTCCTCGGCCTCGGCGCGGAGGGTGTGCGAGCGCGTGGCCCAGAAGCTTGCGACGGGGGCGCGGATCGTGGTGTCGTCCTTGCCGGTGTAGGCGTAGACGTAGCGGGCGTAGGCAATTTCGCCCTTGGCGGTCGAGTTGACGCAGTGGATCTTTGAGCTGGCGAGCGAGCGCAGACCGGGCATACCAAACTTCTCCGCCAGGGTATACACGCGGGCGTGCTTCAAGAGCTGGGTGCCGTCCGCGTCGACTTCGGGTGTCGATGGGTCGGCTTCAAGTGTGCGCGAGCCGGCGACCTTGCGGGGGAAGTACTCGCCGGTGTACAGGTACTCGAGGAAGCAGCCGACGGCGTCGAGTTCCTCGCCGACAAGCTCGATCTGGCGTGGCTATGGCGCATCATGTTAGTATGGCGTCAAGGAAGCGCATTCGAGCATACTCACGCTGCCGTCGTCGCTGAACTGTGCGCACGCCTCCTTGAAAAATGGGCTCTGGATGAGAAGGGCCTGGTGGGCCGTGAGGATGGCCTCGGTCTCGCTCTGGCCAACGAGAATGGTGACGACCGGGCTTGCAAGGTAGCTTGCGAAGGTGGTGCGCGGCTCGACGGGGTCGCTCTCGCCGCCCTCGGCGAAGGGAAGTTCCTGGGCATTCTCGCCGGCCTCTGCGCCCTCGGCCATCTCGACATCGGCGCCGGGGTTGGTGGAGGCCTCTTCGACAACCTCGACGTCGTTGTTGAACTCGTCAGCCATTGCCGTGGTTCGCGATCGCGCCGTGTGTTCGGGTGGTGCAGGTTGTGTTTGATCGGATGATTCGTCGCAGCCGTTCTTCTGTGACTTGTCGCCTATACAAGCGCAATGGAAACGAGCGAGTAAAGGAAACGCGAAAAGGAGCGTGGGAAACGTCAAGTTCGAGATGTCAATTGACCGGAAACGGGTGGTGGGAAGTTGAAGGTCGCAAAAAGTCGGCCGAAAGAAAACACAAGCCCACGCCGTATGCTGCTCCAGGTTTCAGCGGAGGAGCTTCGGCCAAGGAAGCTGCGCCTGCACGGCCTGAACTGCACCGCAGCTTCCTCCGAACCTTGCGCACAGACCAGATGAATTGGCGACTGAGGCCACGCGAAAGGGTGGGTCCTGTCGTTTCCACAGGCAACCTCGACCGCTACAGACAATGGAACCAGTGACAACACCAGGCGCCCCTGCCAAGATGAACAATTGACTCGATAAGACCTTTGGATAAGGCGAGCGACACAACTTTATCGATAAGCGGAGCTCCTTTCCAAGGTAATCTGATATCACTGTTCTCCTCTCAAGCTGCACATGTCATCGCATCTTAGCACTCAAACCAGGCCAAGCAACGTGGAATGTTTGGACGAAATCAAATTCAACAAGGTACACAACGGACCTCAATATCCTATCATCGGAGGGCAATTCCTTCCCCAAGACGAATATTAATCGGCAGATTGAAAACATGTTTGCAACTCTCCAACACCAACGCCGGGTATCATGGATTCACAAGATAGATGCATTTCTAGCAAATGAACCCGCCCATTAATGCTTGGCGGAAGTCGCCCAACCCAACGCAAGTGCCAGCAAATGGGGCGGCATGTATCGTAACCAGAGTACACCACCGCCATGCAATTTGATCATGCTCTCATGCCTCTGAAATGCCACAAATACGCTGCCAAAACAAAGGGGGTCTCTCGCCCCTATTACTCATCACCTCAATTCCATTCATTTTCTTTACCAGCAAACGTCTTGTCTCTGGGTTTGCGGTTTAACGACAGAGTCGGCGTCGGTTGCAGGATCTTAATGGGCTGCTCTGTCTTGAGCACCTCCCAGTGCTTCTTCAACGTGTCTTCGCGCGCCACCAGCTCAAAGTTTGCGAGGAAGCAAAAGCTGATCTCCAGCCTGGCCAACTCCAGCTCGCTGACACCACCAACTTTGGCCATCTTACTGTGCGGGTAGCTGAGGTCCTCCAGCGCCTTCATTGCCACTCTCAACCCAGCCAGCACCAGTCTGTGTGCATTTCGTCTCGTCACAGGAATTGTGCGTTCCTCAACTGCCAGACGGTGGATGTACAAGCTCGTCGCGAGGTATACGGCTGTACTCATGGGGCAGAATCTGTGGATACGGGTGAGGTACTCCTCGATACTGATCGGCGGCGGCTTCTTGGAGTAAAACTTGCGCGTGATAGCGCTGTGCTGAAGATTGATTGGCTGCGAGTTTTCGCCAATGATTATGTACGGTTCGGGAGGTCTCGACGGCGGCGGGGGTGTTGCCGTCTGCGTCTGCCTAAGATGAACGCCGTCTATCAACTGCGAGGCTGACCCGCTGGAGCCGCTCGTGTGGGAAGACAACGGCGGCCGTCGAGGGGACGATTGTGCCGCAGCCATGGCTGCCTCGGCTTCCTGGCGCATCCTTGCCAGGTTCTTCTCTGAGTTGGACCGTATCAGTTCCTTCTCGGCCGTCATCCCCCGCATGTTGGGAAGAGTCGGACTCGTTGGCGGAGGTGTGGGTGGGATATCGCCTGTGATGCGAACAAGAGCCTCGATGCCGCCGCTCAGTAGCCTCATGGCCGCTCGCGGTGACAGCTTGAAGACGTCGTCATTCTCGGGTGCGTTGGGAGGGCTTTCGGCATCGGTAATGCTCAGTCTCGGGTCCAGCGACGGGTTAGGAGGGGGTGGTAGCTCGGGGACATCGCTCGAGTTCGAGTCAGTGGGCTGCAGAGGAGCGCCGTCCTCTGGCTTAGGTGTCATTCCTGCCGTGGTTCGGTGATGCTCCTCGGGAGGGCACCGGGGTCCTGAAGAAGACGCTGATGACGTCGCAAGGGTACGGGGGAAGGAGGTCTCAGCGGACTCTGCGCGAGCAACAGCAAGCATCTGATCCTGTGAAGCGAAGAAATGTCGCGATGTTCACGCCCAAGGAGGGCTGTCTGGTTCGTGGTTTCTTGGACTGTTTGCCACAAAGGTCATGGTCTCGAGTACCTGTTCTCGTGGAATTGCAACTGTCCCTCGGTCTCGGTCAACTTGGCGGGGGTCGGGATAATTCGCGGTTGATGTTGCAGGTGACCCTCGGCTGGACTGATCGGAGGCGTACCCTCAGGGCCGTTCTGGGACAGGCTAATTAGTTGTCCTGGGGAAAAAAGAAACGGCTGGACCTGGGCCGCCGGTCGTGGTTCGATTAAAAATGGATTTGTGGCCGTTCGCTTGCGGAAGATAAAGGCGACGGAGGTAGGGCAATGTTGCTCTGGGCTGTTGTCGTCCAGGGGGGGTTTTGGAGGCGGTGGGATAGTATGACGAAGTCTGGCGGCTGAGAATGCAGTGCGGTCTGGGTGTCTGATGCAAGAGATTCGGCTGGCAATCTGGTGCTGTTGCTGTCTTGTCTTGTCTGGGGCGACGTCGTTTGGTGGTGTGCGTGGTTTGGTGGTGGTGGTGGTGGTCTCGACCTTGTCGGCCAAATTACTGGCGGCGCTCGCAGTGACAGCGCGCAATCTTTCTGCTGATCTCGAAGCTAGTGCGGGGAATTGCAGGCATGCAGCAGGCGAAGAAACAGCAGAGGGCACGGCATCCCCGTCCAAGTGGAGGGATCGGCGATCGTCTCAAGTCGGGCAGCTGCAAGGTCTGCAAGGTGCTGTAATAATTGGCAAAGAATGGACAGCAGCGCGCAGGTCGGGAATGAGGAACGGATAGGCTATTGGAGACTTGATGGGAGAGAGGCGACGCAGAGGGGCAGCTGCAAGGACTGGAGGCTAGAGCAGAACAGCGCACTTCCAGTGGCGTTGCCTGATGTGCGTGCAGCTGGCGCAATACGATGCAGCGGACGTGGCCGGCGCGGCAAACCGGTGCTCCTGCTACTGGAGCAAGATTGGTTGCAAGCGAGAGGAGGCGGACGGGAGCGCGATGCAGGGGAGTCGGGATCGGAGTCGGCGTTGACGTCGGGATTGTCGTACGGACAGACGACGATGGCAAGTAAACCGGGAACGCGCCTGGAAGAAGGCTGGTGGTTTGTTGGACGGGAGGGAGATGTCGAGAAGGGATTGGCGGCGCGTATCGTATTCGTGCGGTTCGGTAGAATCAGTTGATGGACGTCCCACGGGTTGGAGGCAGGTCTCGAACTGGCCGAACAGCTGAGGGGAATATGCAGGAACCGCAGTTCCGGCTCCCGAGTGGCGAAGCTGGCGATATTGTATGTATTAATGCGTCTGTCTTCTGCTCTGTAGGTACAGATGAAGAGCCGCGACTATGACGGGCGTTGATGACACCGGAATCCCGGCGGTCAAAGGTGGTGGGAGAATGCCGCAATTACACGGGATGGGCGAGGGGAAGGGTTAATATCAAGCAAGATTTTTGGAGAAATTTCCGTCTTAGAGGAGCCTGCCGTGAGGGGTCTTGCCGTGGGTTCTGAATGTGGACACGGGACTCGAAGAGGCGAGCCAGGTGGAGAGACAGGCCTGGACTCTGAGGGGCTGCGGGCTGCAAGTTGCAACTGCAGGCAGAAGTGAAGCACACCTCACTCCCAGGCGAGGAAAGGCACGGAGGGACAGGACCCTCTTGCCTTCCTTCTCTTTCGAAGGTGGAGGAAGGCCCGGTCCAGTCCAGCTCTCTCTTGCCCTCGGTTCTTTCCACTCCTCGGTCCTCTCCTTCCCAATGTTCAAATGACTTACACCTAATAATTACGGAACAATGCAGCAGGAAGGGCCAAAGGAAGGCAAAGGCAATGCACCTGCTGTCCATCCACATTGGGTTTACACACGCGCATCGGGCAGGCGGCTGCAGTCGAAGGTTTGGGACAGCGCAGGCGCCCAATCCAATGCACACCTGTAAGCGCACAACAACAGCTACCTTACCTGCCTTAGTCACCTATTGTACCTATGCCCTGCTTGTGAGGGGTTCCCTTACGAGCAGCTAAGATTGGGGGTCTCCAAGGGCCGATTGCAACTGCCTTTTTCTCTCTCCACCGTGTTGTCCAGCAAGTGCCATTCAGTATTTGTGCCTTCCCCTCAGCGAAGCGGACTTTCCATGTGGTGGTTGCACTCCCGGCAGGGGTCCATTTCGTGGCACAGACTCCCACCTGGCCAGTGCGTGCCCCCAACCGCCCTGTTCTGTTGGAGGAAGCAAGGCAAGAAAGAGGCAAGAGGTCATCGTCAGCCGGTGGTGGAGGGGTGCACCTGCCGCCTTGCGCACTCCATGGTGGGGTTTAAGGGTCCTTCCTTTTTTTTCATTGTCAAATGACCACTTTTGATGCAGGAAGCTCCAGCCATCCTGCCTATCCCAACCAATACCCATCCTCGCCTTGCTGCTGCTTTGTTCTTGTCGTTTGCCCATCGCCATCTTGGGTATTTTTATTTTTCTGCATGTCCACGCGCCGCTAAAGACCCAATCCGACGGGCTGTCACCGAGGAACACCCATGATGCTTCGACGGCGCCAAACGTTGCTAGATTATTATCGCTCTTGACCACACCATTTCGATGCCCATCTCCACTCTCGACATCATCGGGTAAGCCAGGACACCACCTCGCATGCCTCTCGCTGCCGGCTCTTCGGCGAGATCTATCCGCTGGGTAAGGTACTCTTGCCGAGCGAGGACAAACTCAGCCACGCCGCCAGATGAACCAACAGGAAAACGCCCGTTTCTTGCTCGCCATGCCGAAAGAGGCCGCCTTCCCGCCCCGTAATATCCGCGCGCCGCTAGAATCAATTTCCTTTCGCCATAGAAGCTAGAGAAACACACGATGGTCTGCGCTACCGCACCACTGGCGAACCACCGGCGTACGAGGCCGATTTGCTCGGCAGCAGCCTCAAACCAGGGTCACCCATGCAGTCACTGTCTTACACGATTACACATGGCACTGCATCCCATCAACATCCGGTGACTCTACCTTGCCAGGGTTTGCCTACATCTATCCATCTACGTCTCCGTCTACGTACTGCGCTCTCGACATGGACGTATCTCGTCCTCGGCTCGCTTGGACAACCCCATTAGGCCATGCCACTTCAACGCGGCTCACCATGGCTTGAGCCTCATCCAGCCCTAGCCTTGGCCATCTCAGCATCCCGTTTGTACCTTGATATCCAAAACGGCTGATTGTCCGCCCTTTACATTGTCAATCGCCTGCTGGAGCACTCCCTCGAGGTCTGCCGAGTTGTCCACCCGCGCAGTAAAGATATCACCGCCTGCTGCCGCCTTGGCGATGCCTGCATAGTCTGGTGAGGGGTCGAAAGAGATGTTGATCTCCTCGTTTGAAGCCTTTGAGCCTTCGCCGTCAGGGTGAACTAGGAGCAGAGAACGACGCGGTGCGTTCCATCCTACTCATGTTAGCTGGGATCGTCAACTTGCCAATGTCTCAAGACTCACCCTTGTTGTTCAAAACGATTGTCAAAATGGGGATGTTGTACCGCTTCGCGATCCAGTACACACTACCCGGCACGGAGAAGAGGAAAGTGCCGTCTCCTACAATCTGAACCACAAACTTGCCCTTGTTGTTACCGCCGTTCTCATAGTCTGTCGCCAGCTTGATACCCAGCGCGCCACCGCCAGACCATCCGAGCCCACCGCCACCACAGTTGATCCACGAACCGGGCAGCGTGGGTTGCAGGTTGTCGTGCACGAACACCGTGTTTGTCACAGCCTCAATGGCCCAGATGGTGTCCTCCGGGCAGAGCTTCCTCAGAGTCCTGGACAAATGTCCGGTGCCAAACTCGCCGTTCCATTGAGGCTTTGTCTTGTCTTCAATCTTCGCCAGCAGAGCCTTGTACGATTCGCTCCGCTTGGCCTCCAGTTGCTTCGCCTCTTCGGATTCAATTTGAGCGGCGTACTCGGACTTGAGATGGGCGGTGATCTGCTCCACAGACATCAAGCTATCGGCACGGTACCTCGATGTGGCTTTGATGTAAAAAACTGGCATCTGCTGCTTCAAGGGGTCGACATCGATGTGGAAGACCTTGGCCTCCTTGGTTGGGTGGCAGAGTGTGTGAATCCAGGGCACGTCGCAATCAAGAACCACGATGACATCGGCAGTGTTGACGGCCTGATCAATACCGAAGCGAAGACCCAGCCAACCGGGATGGTCGGCCGGGAAACACATATCACTGCCGCCAGTGTCGACAACGCGCAAGCCCTTGACGGTGTTGGCGAGCTCGACAAGCGCAGCGGGGAACTCGTGGTTTCTTCCACCGTAGCCAGTGATGATCAGGGGCTCCTTGGCGCCAGCGAGCGCCTCTGATATTCTGCTCACGGCATTCTTGGGCAGCCCGCCAAGCTCGACGGGGTCCCACTCATCCTGATTGATGCTGTACGGCTCAATCTCGGCCTCCATGACTTCTCTGGCACCACAGAGGTAAACCGGGCCTTGTGGATCTGACCTTGCAAATTGCAGGGCACGATTGACCATTTGCTTGACATTAGTACCTGTCTTGAGCTCACCCGAGTAGCGGGTGTACTGTGACACGATTTGCTTCTGATCCGGGACGTCTTGGATCCAGTGGATGTACTCGGTGCGGCTGCCTCTCAGCTCGCCTTCCAGCGTGAACGGGGACAGACCGGCAAACACGAGGACCGGCGCGCGACCGCATGAGGAGTTGTGTACCGCAGCCCCGAGCCCCTGAGTTCCTACATCAACGTGGACGATGACACATTGCGGCTTTCCAGTGAGACGGGCATAACCGTCAGCCATCGACATGGCCACCATCTGGCCGTTGTCAGTACAACCGCTTGAACTCAAGAACCAGGATAATTACTTCATTGGGACATGTGATGATTCTGGGAAAGTTTCCTTTCCTCTCCCTCTGGCCCTTGACCATGGCTTCGATGATACTGGGGTGGTCAGAACCCAGGTTCACGAAGCAGTGGGTGACGCCGGCGTCCCATAACGCCTCGAAAAATGCAAATGACGCGGTGTACATTTCGGTTGATTTTGATGAGAGGGTCCTGGCTTGCTCGATGGTGGCCTTGAACTCGTCCTCAATGGCGGGCCGGGGCGCGGGTCTTATACGAGTATCAAAGGCCGATGATGTTGATCCCCCGCCTCGGTTCAGTGGGGCACCGGATGAGAAAGCGGCAAGTTGACGACCATGGCCGACAACGGCTGGGCCGGCAGCCAGCGTCTGCTTCAGCCGGGCTATACCCCCTGCTCTCCCACCTGCAGGCCCGACGCCGCGCAGGCAGCGTGTCATGGGCGCCGGCAAATGTCTGAAGGGCATGGTGAAGCGCGGCAATAGGCAATGATGGAGGGGAGGGCGGGGTATCAAATCACAGTGAGTGTTACTTGAGAGTGTTATCAACCACCTCAACAGGCTTGGCGAGTTGGGGGTACGTTGGTTCCAGCTCCGCTCGATGGAGGGTGTGATGGCGATGACGTGCCTTTTGCGGAAAAAGGTTGACACAAGAAAAGACAGCGGAGATATCTTTTTTGGATTTGATGAGATGACTGAAGTCAAATTAGGTTCTTGTTCCTCGTGACGGGCGACAAAGACAACTTATAGCTCCGACTAGGATGATTTCACAGACCGGCCACCGGCCTAAGCTTGTTCCCCAGGTTGGATAGGGAGCATCGCGCCCTGCGGCAGGCCAACCCCGCAATATCGGTTCAGGGACGGGTTTCACAGGGCGCTTGGGATCGGCTCATTGCAGGTGGTGGCCGTCGCCCGCAGACGGCCACAGATAAGCAGCGGGTGCTGTGCAAGATCAATCGCGGCTGCAGAGACGAGCTTTAAGCAGTTCAGAGTTGACATCTCGTTCTGACGATGTCCCCTCTATCGCCCGCAAGCTGCGTTCTTCTTTCATCACTTAGCGGTTCGAAGACGTCCCCATGTCAAGACGATAAACATCGATGGCTCCCTTTGGCTCCCTGGCGATCCACTGGGCCGAGAATTACCGTCCACGACACGTCGGTCTCATCCGCCCCCACAACATAGCGCGACCGGGCGTTCCTGGGGATGCCAGCTGATGCGTCGAGGTCGTGCGGGGTGCAGGCGGTGTTATCTAGCTCTTAGCTAATGAGATCCGCTCGGTCTCTGAACTTCATCGCGGGACCCCGACAGACGCCGCACCGCAGCACGCTATTATCAAGAGGCATGGTGCTAATTCGAGTGTTTGCTAACTATGTACTTCAATGGGTATCTGAAGACGCGGCGAATCACCAAGACGATCTCAATCCATCAGGCCAGATCCACCCAACCAGTGTTGCCACCGCGAAAAGCCCCAAGCAGATAATCACCGTCCCGAAGATGCCTCCGCCGGTCTGAACCGGTTGCGCCTTGCGCTTTCCCCTCGAAGCCGCCGCCGTCGTCGTTGCCGTAGCCCTCACGCTCGTCCGCATCGCATACGTCGGCTCGGCAGTCGGCGTACCGTATAAAGTCGTCTCCCGCACATCCGGCGTCTCGTATGCCCACCCCGACGTGCTGATCGCGCTCGGCGTGCTCGTCGTCCCGTCGAACGCTTTATACCAAGACCACGGATTGTCGTGGTCGTTCCAATCCGCGCGGATGCCGGGACATTCGTTCAGGCAATCGTAGAGCGCGGCGGCCGTGCCGGGCCGCTTGTTGCCCTTGCCGTCGGAGAACTTGAGCCCACAGGTGCGGAAGCAGGAGTACGACGAGCAGGGAAGGGCGGACCACGGCTTCACGTAACCGCCGTAAAACTCCCACGTTGTCCACGCCTCGATGTCGGTGTCTTTGAGCGTGAAGAGATTGGACGTGTTGACGCCGTAGAAGTTTGTCACGGGCCTCGAGCCGTTGAACTCTGCAATCAAGATTTGATACTTTTCGCTGGGTCCCAGGTCTTTCGGGATCGTGATCTTGGGGTTCGTGGTTCCGACGGGGATGAAGTCGCTGAGATAACCTGTGATCAGAAAGTGTCAGCTTCCACGTTAGTAAGGAGGCCCGGATGCTCGCGACTTACAGAATTGCATCCACTCGGTGTTGTAGAGGTACAACTGATACTGCTCGTACAGCGCATCGTGGCCACACCCGATCTCCTCGTCCACCGGGTTCCGGCACACGGCGACGTCGTGCCACACCGATTCCGACGAGGTCTCATAGACGAAGGGCTGCTTCCAAAAGTCGAAGCCGATTGTGATTTCCGTCTCGACGCCCGCGGATATTGTAGAGGGGACGGTGACGTTGGCGGCGCTGGCTACGCCGGCAATGGCGATAATCGAGAAGGCGAGCATTCTCCACGCGATTTGTCTGGAAATGAGAGACGCGCGATGGCGGACTGTTAACGAGTGAATGACGACGTACGACGAAGCGACGGGACGAGCGACATTCGCTCTCTTGGCGGGATGCGAAAAGGAGAAGCCATCGCGAGGAGGATTCGGTGGCGGCGACTCGGGGGATGGGAAAGTTGAATGTTTTGGAGGATCGGCATCCTGGTTCTTTGCGGTTTAGCTCAACCCGCTAAAGGCTGGTGCCTGCAGAGCTAAGATAAGGCCCCAGGGGTGGTGGTGCGGATGAGATCGTTGGTTCTGATTCGACCTCAAGGAGGTTGTGTAATTCAGCGCTCGTAAATGGCGAGCTGGCGCATGAAGCCTTTTATTCTGTTCTCGAGTGTTAAATCTTCGGATGACGGCGTCGGTGCCGGTTCCCGAACATAGCTTTCCCTTTTTTACAGGGAGAGATGTACGAAGCTTCCGGCGCTCGTTCATCCCAGTCGATGCAACCTGCCCAAACCTGAAGCTCCAATGTGTTTAATGGAGCACTGGTATTAGGAGCAGTTGATGATATTGGCTGAGGTATCAGAGCTCGAACCTCCTTTACCCCGCGCTCGCATCGGAGTGCCGCATGAAAACATGCTTGAGGTAAGAGCTCGAGTCCGCCGTGCGGGCAACCCGGGCGCGGAGGTGTGACCGTTTTCTGACCCCAAGGGTTCGGATGATGGGCGTACTTAAAGCATGTTCTCCTCTTTCTCGTCACGATACTAGGGAGTCGTCCTCTCAATTGATTCCCCTTGTGCTTCCAGTAGTATTCGAGAAACAGCATACCAAGCATACGGCCGAACGTCCAAGAACAACTGAACCAGAGAACCTGAACAGAACAAAAGACAAGACAAGACACGATGATCTCCCCCTTCTCCCCGCTCCCCAACTACATCCTCGGCACCGGCCTCACCTTCGTCGGGCTCCTCGGCTTCGTCAAGCCGCTGGCCGTCTACGACGCCTTCGGCATCGCGCGGCCGCTGTCCCCCGGCCAGCCGGCCGAGCCGTTCAGCTACGCCAAGGCCGGGCGGGACCTTGCGACGGGGCTGTTGTTCATACTGCTCGAGACGTACCAGGAGGGCAGCGGGAACGAGGACGCGGTGACGATGCTGTGGGCGACGACGGCGCTGGTGGGCATGGTGGACTGGTGGGTTGTGAAGAGCATGTGCGGGAAAGAGTTGCAGGGGAAGAGGTGGGTGCATTTGGGCAGTGGGGTTGTTTGTGCTGCTTTTGCGGTTTGGAGGGCGATGTATTGAGGGATTGGGATTGGGATGGGGTGGTGTTGGTGATGGTGTTCGCGATGGCATCAGTGACGTCATGGGCATTCGGGGGCGGCTGTCATGTGTTGGATATCCATCAATCGAATCAGACTGCTTTGTCACTTCTGTTTCTCTGTCATGGAAGTTGTCAGGTGAACTGTCAAAGGTGACTTCCCACCTCAGTCTTCAGACTCCCTAGGTAGGTACTGACGTTGACCTTGGTCCTTCCTTCCTCATTATTCTGAGCTCCCCGTCCAAGTTCCGCTGATTAGATAAGGAATGGAAGCCGCCGCCCTACCCGAATTTTTGTTTTCTTCTTCGATTCATCTTGCACATCAAGTATTTCACCCCCCAGTGCTACGCTCGTCAATACTCTCTTTGTCTCTCTCACAGTCACCTTTACGCTTTGGTTTTTCTTTTTGACGCCTTGAGATATATCTCCCGCCCTCACCAAGCTATTGTTCCCTTTTCATTGTTCAGCCACTACCCAAAGCTTCCTTCCTTACTGCGTCGCGTTAAGCACCGCTTTATCGCAGCTTCCACTCGTGAGCAAACAACTCCATCAAGGAACGACTGCATTTTCGGCACCAACAGAGTCTACTTGGAATTCTCAGTGCTCATAATCAACACCGCAAAATTGCTACTGTGTTGGATTTTGTCTTCGCAAGGCTTCTCGACTTTTCTCACTTCAGCCTTCATCGCCCATTCAGAGTCCCTTGCTCGAGGCTTCCCCATTCGATCAAAGGTATGCAACACAAGCATCATTTCGCTCCATCGTAGACTGACTGATCAAAAGAACCATCTCAGTTTAACCCTAAGTGAGTAGTTCATCTTCATTCCAAGTTACTGCTCCCACAAAATGTCATCTGCGACTCCAGGCGGTGGCGGGCCCGATAGACCAGGACCCCTGAACGAGCCCGCAAGCCCTCCGGCTGAGTCTCAAGCACAAGGACAACACGCCGACATCCAACTGCCAGAGGAAGTAAAGCTGGCCACCCGATGTTGGTACGACGAAAAATACAGCGATTCCTTTTATGAAGGCCTGCCGCCGAGGGGGGAGGGTGATGGTCGCGTCCATCGGGTCTGGGCGGTCAATGAAGCGGACGATTTCCTCACGCTTGCCTTGACAAACCGAGCGCGCGTCCTGTACGATTCATCGCCCAAGATCAGCGGCAACTGCTTCTACACGGGCATGGACAGCTTCAGTATCGGGCCAGTCTTCATGCGTGCCGACCCTCCGAAAAAGAAAGCTCGCAATCAAGACATGAGCAACACTTTCCACTCCGGCAACTTCAAGATTGCCGGAGGACCGAAGAAAGCGTTCCAGATCATCCCAACGATTGACCTCCTCCGGCAACAAGCCCTGTCAAATGTGAAGGCACAATGCGCCGGCTTGCACATGACCGACACCGGCTATCAGAAGATGGGCAAAGCCATGGCTAATCAGGTCAAGCAATACCAGCAAAGACAACTCGACGCGTTCAAGTGTGGCCATCCCTGTCCAACTTTCGTCAATGACAACAGCCTGCCCCTGGACTATGCTGTCATTGAAGACATGAAGCCCGAGACCTGGGCATATTTTCGAATGATGATGCCAAAGATAGGCGGCAAGCAGGTTCCGAAGCAACTGGGCGAGACTGTCTTTTCTTTTCTCATAAAACACGGCTACGACCTTGTCACACTGAACTTGGCTGTGTCAATGTGCATCGTTTGGGTGTGCTTAGTTAACGGACCGGATCACGGTGCGGAAGTGGCAGCATACCAGGGCCATGGTTCCAACCAACGCTTGTTGAAGAAGGTTCCCGTGCCATCGCTGGCGTCCTTCATTCTGTATGCGCCTCACTTCTTCCGCTTTCACGAGTATTATCGGCTTCCTGCATACATTCATATCTTCAGATATGTACACGAGATGTACGGTCGGGACAGGAAGCTCACGAGAAAGGTCTTCGACATCAACAAGAACGAGATCAACGAAGGGCTGGTGAAGGTCTTGGTCTCTGAGATGGCGCTAGAAGAGAATGACTGGATGGAGATTGTTCCGCCTTCATGGCCCGGCTCCCTACTATCCATGCCAGCTAATCAGGGGCCTAGAGCCCCCCAAAGCGACGAGACAACTGCCGCCCTTCTACTCGACGACATCTACACCCTGGGATTCCCGAATTATCTCAACGAATCGTGCTACGGCTTTCCTCCTGGACACGTGGAACACGGGAGAAGGTGGATCTCGCGAGGTGTCCATGTTCACCAAGACTGGGTTCCGGACCGTGTGGCTCCCTTCGCAGCATACAGAAACCTGCACCGAGACATCTCGCCCGACGAACCCGACGGCGGCCGTGTAGTGTACCTCGGGGAAGGATATGTAACCCCGTATCTTCCTGACGCTGCCCTTGATCCAAGGGCAGACGATTGGGAGCTACAGCATCTTTGGACGGCGCCAAAGACCGTCATCAGACGTCTCTGGAATGACTGCGTCAACGTCGAACACCTGAATATCCCGAAGAATGATGCGCAGCCAAAGAAGCAGGTCGAGAGGCCCCACAGAAACCCTGTCGAAGACCGAGAGAATGGCAGCAATGCCATGGAGCTGAGAGAGGAGCAAGCCGGAGGGGCTCAAGTCGTTCAACCTGGTGCGCTGGTGTTGAATCAACGAGGGGCGGACCAAGTCCAAGCTGCTGCTCAGAACAACAACGACAAGAACAACGACAGCAACAACGACAATAACAACAACAACGATGCAGCCGATGACCATGCGCTAGAAGTATATCTGATCAGAGACAGTGTCGAAGAGCAAGAAGATCCGGAACATTCCATTTTCGACTTCCTGCCTGAGCCTGCGGCCCAGGCCGCCGTCATCGAGGGCGTCATCTGTGACAGGGATCGGCGCGTTCTACGAAGACTACTCAAAGAGGACTTGGCAGGCGACAAGCATGTGCCTCCGCTATTTCGCATTCTCACATACATCGATACGGACGACCCAAGCCTCTCGAAGAAGTACGTGGTCGACAGCATTATCCTGGGCTTCAAGCCACTCAACAAGGAGCTCAAGATTGGGGCCTACTGCGAAGGATCCAACCAGGAGGAGAACGGGTTCGTGGAGCAGGTCCTTAAGCCCTGCTGCTTTTTGCTGGGTGTCGAGTGGCCGGGAACCACATTCGCGGCCATAGATGCGCTCGGGAATATCGACAACGCGTTGCAGAGTGCCGTCATCAAGCTTTCAGCAACATACGAAGATTCTCCGATTGACCTCGTCAAACTCAAAAGAGCTTCGGAGAAGCTGCAGTTCTCAAGGGGATTTCTCTATATCTGGCGTTTTTGTCTCCTCCAGGATCGACTTAAGGGAGTTGACTTTACTTCACATGGGCGGGAGAACACCTGGACAAAGATATTCGGCAAGCCCTACGCAGACGAATAAAGATGGCTGCCGGGTCGACAAGCCTTTCCTGGCTTGGAAGAGTGGACAGTTGAATAGACATGTGCTTCTTGGAGTTCGGCATCATGGGGTTGGCACTTGGAGGATTGACGGACAAAGGACCGAGAGCCTTGTGTTTAGATAAGTAACATTGTGTTTGAATGCTAGTAACAATTGTATTTGAAAACTTTTGCGATGAGAGCGTTTGAATTATTCGGAATCGAGCAGTCTGTGAACTTGGAGTAAGTCCTGCCCGGAACGACCTTCCCTCGCTCCTTCCTGTGCATGCGCAAATCTTTCGCCTTTATTCGTCCTGAACCAGCAACCTCCCCAGCTGCCACTCTCGACTCTCGCACATCCGAATTCTATCTGCCTCGCTGTTCCTCTAATATTCGCTTCCGAGTCTGAGACGGGGCACCTTTCTTCGTCTTTCTACCCTCGGATAGGCTACCGCACTGAAAATCTCCCCCGGAAACAAGCAGGCTCGCTCGCTCCTGCCTTGCGAGGAAAACAAGGCAGTCAACACCTCATCTTGGCTTTGAAAACTTTTCGCCTGCCCCTCTTGTTATCTTGCCTTCTAAAAAGCAGTCCTGGCTTCACTTTTCAGCCACGACTTCCGCGACTGGACTCTTCACCACCCGTCGATCGTCAACTCTGAGATCGTCTACACCTTCCTGCTCAACCTGCTCGAGCCCTTGGTCTCTCTGCGCCTCTTCGAATTTTCGGCACAAGTTGAAAGTCCTGGCAATTTTCCTTGACTTTAGATCAGCATCTTAGTCTGGCTCTCCTGCGCCTCCAGCAAAACCTTTCGGCCCGGATCAGAGAACTCGACGCCTCCCCTGCCCTCACAATTTCGCCGCCACCTGAGCCCTCGCATCCCAACTTGCGACATTCTGTCTCTCTGGGCTGTTTGCAAACACTCGCAGCTGCTTTGCTTGTTCTTGCCTTGAAAGATTGGGGAGGTGTGTCACAAAATCATCCCACCCAGCCCTTTCGTTTGCTCATGAATTTCTTACAGCTTCACCCAGTTGATTTCCAACGCGCGTCTTCACCCTGTTACTCTCACATACATAATTCCTGCCCTGATCATGGCCGATGAAGACTCCAACAGCTCTACGGCGGACGGAAGTCGCAAACGCCGCAAGCTTGACACCAAAGTACCCGCCATGTTCAAGTTGGTAACGACGAAGACAATCAATGCCAATGATCTCCATGAACAAGGAGGAGCCGGCGCGGCCACAGGTCACCAGATACCTAGAAATGCCGAAGATGTGGTGGTCGCTTCCCTCTTGAACAGGGGTTGTCGACGGTATGCAGTCTCAAGCCCGAAGACACGATCCGAAACGGAGCATGATTACTACGTCGGCATCGAGGGCACGGAATTCTCGCCTGTTTATCTGCGAGGTTTTCTTCCGACATCCAACAGCGCATTCAGATACGCTCAGGACCCCGAGTGGAATGCAAATGACTACTCCGGTACTTCGTTTGGAGTTGGAAACACCAAGAAGACCGGACATTTCATCATACCTCCTGTTGACATGTTTCGTCCGGGACAGATGACTTTCCTCAAGAAGCTGTCAATAGGCGCGGGCATATATCACTCTCGGGAAGATTTCTCGGCTCAATTTCGAGAAGTTCTTGAGGAAGAGGTGGACACTTATGTGGACGAACAGACCAGCAACTTCCGCGAGGGCCGCGCATGTTCAATCTTAATCAACGATCCGGATCTTCAACTCGACTACAACTCGATCCCAACAACTACCACGAGGAACTGGGCAGGATTTCAAATGAGAATGCCCCGAATCAAAACGTCTATTCCGCATGCTTTGAGGTACGAGATTGATTCGTTTCTACTGAAGTATCCCTACGATATGGTGGATGAGGCATTTGCCGTGTCGATGGCTTTGGTGTGGTGTCATTTATCGTCAGCTCCTGGATTTCAGCCTGAGCTCTGCACAATCAAACCTGGAACAGATCCCCAAGAAGGCCAGGCTCGAAGGGTAGTCCCGAAGCCCTCGCTTGCTGTTTTCCTGTTGTACGCCCCGCATTTCTTTCGTTTCCACGAGGAGCACCGTCTTGGGGTCTATGGTCACATTTTCAGGTACGCCTGTTCCATGTACACCAAGGACGCTGCCTACGACGAAGCATTTCACATTTCATCCAAAGACATCAGCGAGAAGAAGATTCTCGAGGAATTCTCAAATTTGGGCCCGGAGGACTTGAAGTGGATAGAGATTGTCCCACCTTCATTTGATGGAAGTCAAATTCCCATGCCTCTCAACCAAGGCACCCGAGCCCCGAGAAGCAAAAGGACCACGGCATCTCTCTTCTTACCGGACGTGTACACACTTGGTTTACAAGACTATCAAAACCAAAGAAGAAAGGACCATGGATTGGTAATGCGGAAGGTAATGGTGCACAGGAGTTGGGCCACTACTGCCATGCGTCTTGAACCCTCGATCAAGAGATATGATGGACCGATGTGCCTCACCAAAAAATGGTTCCAGCGATACAATGCGGAAGACGGCCCTCAGCTATGGACGACACCGAAGAAGATTGTTCGTTTACCATGGCGTGGTGTTAATATGCCTTTCACCAAGACTGCGATGCACAACACCTCCATGTTCGGAGAAGTTCACACATCATCCAGCGCAACTGATCGAGACCTTGACCAGCACCAACCTGAAAGACATCAGGGGAAAATGATTCATCAGGAGGCGGTGATTGAATTCTCTCGAAAGCTCGTGATACAGTTCCGGAAGGCAAGAGACAGCGGATTTATTTCACCTAGTGTTCGCCTCGGGGACCACGGTTTGACGTGGGACGGCATGCAAGAAAGTGACAAATTCACCAGGCGCCTGCCTCCAAGCATCAGTCTTAATGACATGGTCAGCGCTGACGCTGCTTTACAAGCTGATCTTCTGAACCAGCAAGACCGCAGCATTCTGCAAAAGCTGCTCGCGACTTTGGACCATGTTCACGGCATTCCACAACGCGTGAAGGACTTTGCAAGCACACTCAACCAATCAGACTCCAGTCTCACAAGGTCCAAAACTGCGGCACTCATGGAAGAGACGGGGGAGCAAGTAGACTCTGCCATGAACCAAATGATGGAGTATGGCAACGGCCAGCAACGTGCTATGGACACGTTTACCGAACACATCATTAAGCCTTGCTGCGTCCTCCTAGATTTGGATTACCCTGGTAGTCATGCGGAGGGGCATCGTGCCATTGTTCAGGCCGACTTTGAAGTCGGAATGATCATAAGCGACGTCATGTATCAAGCTATGCTGCCGGGTTCTGACGGTCTCAGAGATGCAACCGAGAAGCTTAGGCGCTCCAAGAAATTCATGGTTGTATGGCAGTTCCTGCTCCTCAAGGACAAGTTCAAAGGGGTTGTCTTTAACGAAGAGCGCCGGGACCTGTGGGCTTGGGCTTTTGGGGAGCCTTATGATGCTGAGACCCCGAAAGAATGACTGAATATTTGAGGATGGATTCGCCTGGGTTTTCGGAAGCAAAGATCAAGAACTTCCTCTTTTTGGGTGAAGGATAATTGCATTGCGTTTTCTGCAAACGGGAGAACGTACAGAGGCATTAAACAGCATAGATTGCAACACGCATGTATGTATGAATACAGGACTCCAGGTAGAGAATTCAAGGGCTGATGTCTTTTATATGTTAAGTCTCTAAACGCAGGAGTTCTCCGCATAATTCATTTCCAAGGCAGGAATTGTTTACCTGTCGACGTAAGAGTGATGAAGTTGCTAGTCATTCCACAGCAAAACCGCCTCGAGTTCCCGTCAATGGCCTTGGAAAGACGGCCCGTCTACCCCAGAAAATATTTGAGTTGTCATCAAACTTTCGACTGCAAGACAACCATTCCTGTTTGACAGAGACACCCACAGATGGGGACGGATAACGGCAACGAACCGTCAGCTCAAGGCTGAGAGGTGTCGTCTGCGCATCGTGATTGGCCTGATCGGAAACGCCCCGCGGCATCTGATGTCGCGAAAACCCAAGTCTCAGCATGGACGTGCTCGAATCGGAACATGCTTGAATTTTGACGCAAACCTGGATCATCTGTCACGTTCGTCTGAGCGTCGTGTCAATTGTGCCCGCCGGTACTTAAGGGCGTGTCCCCACAGGTCTGGACCTTGACACATGCCGTCGATCAAACTGATTTTAGTCTCTCGAGGTCATCCGAAGCCGAATACGAAAGTCGACAGCGGCGCTAAATGAGTCCTTGTTTCTGCTGGTTCAGAACGACGCAGAGTGATTCATGCCTCGAACCGGTATTCAGAAGGTGAAAACGGGGTGCATAACATGCAAGTAAGTCGACATCGTACTCGGCACCGAGTTCTCGGGTCACATCTAAACTCTATCTCATCAGGATACGAAGAATAAAATGCGACGAGAGCCGCCCTTACTGTAAACGGTGCTTGACGACAGGCCGAAAATGTGATGGCTACACGTCGCCTCCCAAGGGGACGTACTCTTGGGATGAGCTCCTGCAAGGGAATATCTCGGATGCTGCATTGGGGCAGTCGACGCTGACGAGCGGCACGACGGCCGAGAAGCGGTCCATATCCTTCTTCCAACGTGTAGCTGCACCGGGCCTCGGAGGATCACTGAATAAGCACTTCTGGACCACTGTCGTTCCCCAGGTTGCGAATCAAGAACCCGTGGCGAAGCACGCGATGATGGCCGTCAGCTCATTATACGAGACATTCACCAAGCGCTCTCGCCTCGATATTGCTTGTGGCGCAGACGACCAGAGTAGCGCATTCGCTGTGTGGCATTACAACGAGGCTATCAGACTGTTACGAACAACGACAGACAGGGCTTTGATACTGTTCGTCTGCGTCTTATTCATCTGCGTTGAGCTACTCAGGAAGAACTCCAAAGATGCAGTCGAACATTGTCGGCACGGGATCAACATTCTCAATGAAGTCCGTAGCGAGTCGGATTTTATCAAGAACCACGTCCAGCCGGCGATGCGGGGCCTGAGCATTGTCCCTTATCTGTATGGTGCCGATCCTAATTCCTTCCCATCACTGGGCAAGCCCGCGCCCGCCACGAAATACAACTTCCGCAACATCTCAGACGTACATCAAGCATTGATATGCGTTCTGGTACGGGTCGTACGATTCGCGCGATGTTTGGGTGAACCACGTCTGGAGCCTGGGCGAAACGGACCTGATCCTGGAGCGGAATGGACTCAGCAGGATATTGCCGAAGACATGGACGCGTGGCTGGAAGGGCTTCGTCACTTCACGGGATACATCTATGTTCCTGCGGGACCCGAGGAGAGGGACATCTGCAGGTTATTGGAGATACGGTGGATAGTTGGCAAGATCATGTTGCTGACATGTCGGTCCAACGACGAACGCGCATACGATCAACACATCGATAAGTTTCGAACGATCCTCGAACTCGCAGTGCCCGCGGCGGCGGCAGCGATGGCTTCAGCTGGGAAACGAAGACCAGGCCACTGTGCGGAGAGACATCCCCTCGAACTGGGGTTCACCTCCTTGCTCGCCTTCGTGGTCATGAAGT
Source organism: Colletotrichum theobromicola (assembly GCA_014705045.1). Taxonomy (NCBI): domain Eukaryota; kingdom Fungi; phylum Ascomycota; class Sordariomycetes; order Glomerellales; family Glomerellaceae; genus Colletotrichum; species Colletotrichum theobromicola. The sequence goes on along the minus strand of JABGLZ010000606.1, from coordinate 160,493 downwards.
GTCGTTGCTTCGAACTGAGGCTGGCGGCTTGGAAACTCATGAACAAATTGCATCGTCCCAACGACAACATATGGAGCGAGGATGTGACCATCGTACTGGGGAGGAGAATCATGGAGTTGGAGCACCACGTTAACCTGGATGATATAAAACTCGACGACGACGATGATATCAGTGAAATTGGAGAAGGCAATCCCGAACTAGTTCAGGAAGAACGCATTGTGAACTTCAGCGCCAACTTTGCAAATAGCGAGTTCCCACGGCGAAACGTACGATTCAACTTTATTTTGAAGGAAGGCGAAAGTAAGGAGTACATCGTCGAGGATGACTGGATTTCGGTCAAATCGCGGCCGAAGACGCAGCTTCTGGAGGAAGAGTCAGAATGGACTTGGAAGGGTCACTGTTGATGACATTGGCTACCCGGGCGGAGGACTTGTTACAGTAGGCCTTAGTGGACGTTTTGTTCCCATCACCATCATTCTTGTTGTTGATACGATTAGCGTAGCTGCTTTAGTTGAGCTGCATATCCGCTCACTTACCTGTCAGTATCCGCCCGGATAGCAAATTGTTTGTTGATATCCATATTCATCATTGTCAGCTTAGGCTGTCCGTTCGAGTTTCTTGCGCGAAATCCTGGGCGTAATGAAAACATTGAAGATGGACATGGTGATAAATCTGAGAAGAGGATACTTATTCGACGATGACATGGCTATGTCTGGCTATGCAGCGATCTAACATTATTCATCATCTCCTGCTTATCTCTCGACTCTTGTTCAATTATCAACGCTACCTTGCCCAAACGAGCAGTTAAATTCAACGAATACGTTCAAAATTAGCTGAAGACCTCTGTTGTGAGATCCATGGTATGTTTATTGTCGTCGTTTGTAATCTCGCCGGAAAGCATCATGTTCTCAAACCGTTGCACTAAGCTCTGGCCTCGGGCAGCCTCGATGTCAGTCAAAGCTAGATCAAGGTCAATAACCCAGGTTGCTTCAGTATTCCCATTTAACTTTAACCGAGCCTCTTCGTGTGGTATTTCCAGCCGCCTCAACTGGATCAATAACCGGTTCGCATTTGCTGGCTTCATGGTTCCGTTTTGGAGCGCCATACCCACCACAGCCCGGGCTATGGCACCGGATGTGGAAAACGATACGCAAAGGTCGCTGAGCCCCGCTAGACATAGGTCTAAGTAGAATCGCCACTCTCTGCCAGGTCTCTCGTGCTCGTTAACGTTTGACTGGGCCGCCTCCTGCATCATGGCGTTTGCTACGTATATCACGGCAGTTTGCCATAAGCCGGAAAACCTGGCTTTCTTGTAGTGAAGCCGGAACAAAAGACAAAGTCGTTTAAGTTGGTCCACCGAGGCTGCATACACGGCTTTGGGCGTAGCATGCTGGCTAGAAAATAAGTTGAGTTGAAGATTGCTAGTGGGTGACGTCAAAAATGGTCTGAAAAGATCCGTGACGATCGCATGGAAGTAAAGGCTGTCTTTGTCAGTAGGTGGGAAAACTGGCCTTAGGTGTCTATCCTTACTGCATCATCATAATTTCGTGAGTGCTGGCCTCGGTTCTCGCTAGGTTATGAGGCAAGTTGTTGGCCCATTGAAGAAGTCTAAGATAGATTCCTTCCGCGAAGTCAAGCTGGCTTTGTCCTCCCGGTCTTTTCTTCTTCGTGTCATAATAATTAAGTAACATGTCTTGACAGATGGTCCACAAAAGACTGGAAGCTTCAAACACTTCCAGTGGGTGAGCCGTGTCTGCGTAGACGCCATCGAGCGCTGGTCCATCCGCCAGCAGTTCACGTGGTTTCGGCAGAAAGGGGGGCATCCCAATCTCGCATGTATGATAATGCAGAGATAATAGCCTGTTAATTTGGTTATTGTGAGCAAACGGGTTTAATGAACAGGTGCAGGCCGGGGCTTACTGACGACACCCAATTGAAAACACCCCAAGCTGTGTATGATGCAGCCCGTGTCCAGATATCGTGACCTTGCAACCATTGCATTGCCGAATGCTTCTCTTCCTTGACGTCGAACAACCCCATCGACCTTCCAAGCTCAACGCTCCTTCGCGTGAATTGAAGACTCAGGTCGTTCTTTCCGTACGTGACGGCGCAAATGCCGAGCAGCTGTAAACCGGACACTGTTGTCAAACTATTCTGCGACTGTTGGCTGGCGAGGTCTTTCTGTGCCTGTATGAAGAGTCTGAGGGACCACTTTGCAGGGTCGGGGCTGATAGGCGTGTAGGATTTCTAGGTGATTATGAGCATTTGGCCACCAGCTGCAACTGAGTATACAGAGTAGTTACTTACGCATGCCCAACAAAGCAATGAGTTGACGAGAAAAGATGAACAGAAGTGATTTTTTCGTTCGACGAGACCATCCACGAATAAATCCTGGTCGAAAAGTGGAAAGACAGGATGATCCACCTCGAAATAATGAGACAATACGCGAGCTGCGAGATCGTTTGGTATTGAGACTGCTGTCCAGAAAGAGATATCGACCTGCCTTAGCCGCTCGTCACACAATGGTTCCGATATATGCTCTTCGCCAGACTCTGTCGGGGCTGAGTCTGGAGTAAACATCTCCTCTCCCGATACGCTGTTATCGCTATCCATAATCGGACGACATTGCCCAGCGGGTGATCGATGTACAGCCAACGGCCTGAGCAAGTTTTCTAACGTCGGAGTGAATGAAATTGGGTGCAATACTGGATATGCAACGTTATGCCGCATCGACAAGTCAGACTCAAAAACGTTCGGCGTCGGCGGAAGCGCGCCTCTCAGCAACTGCACCTCGGATGGAGGCGCGATCGGAGATGGTGTGTTTGCAGACCCTTGCCGCAACATCCGCAGCCAGTCCAATGCTTCTTCATACGGCATTGTCTTCAATGATTCGAGTACATCATTGAGAGAACCGTGCTGCGGGATCTCTTCACTCTCGGACACAGTCACGGTGTGCCGGATGCTGTACGTGTATGCGCAGCTTTCGCGCCGCGTAACGCACATGAGGCATCTCGGAAGGGCGCCATCGCACTGCCTCGGATGTGAGCAACTTGCGTGGTGAGGTTGATGGGGAGGGAACACACCTTGATCTTCCGCCTCCGGCAGGGATCGCACGCGCTCAGGGTCTTGCGCGGGCGTGCCGAACGTCGGGCGACCCGGTTCGCATTCAAGGGCCCGGCCGCGGCATCCTCGGGCGTTCTCGGGCGGGGACGTATCTGCCGGAGCGGCTTCATCATGACGGGAGGCGATGATGGAGGCGGACTGTCGATCGAATCATGCGGACAGGTGGAACGTCGTGGATGTTGCGAGACCTCGGACCGGGAGAGTTGACGTGGTCAGTTGGATGCGGGTACCTTCCAGGTTGCCAATCGGGCGCTTCGCGCCATTGCGGCGCCCTGCTGACATCACCAACAGGGTGGACCTGCAGCTAATATTCGGCCACGCGGAGTTATCTCCGAGAGACGAGGGCCAGTGATGGGCGCTACGAGAGCTAGCTTTGTTAGATCTTCGTGTGATGCATGGCGTCGATAGGGAGAAACAGTGGGGGAGGCCGCAAGGAGTTGTGGCTAAATCGTTCTCAACATTCCGACTGAGTCTAGATTCCTTGGCATGTTCTTCGTGGCTTCTTGGGGACGAGGCTGGGGAAGGAAAAAGAAATATCCTGTGATCTGCTGGCGGCTGCGGCGCTCGCTAGAGCCGGAAACACATCAGCCTCTGTTGTTCTTTTTGAACTTGACGGGGAATTGAAATCTTGTCGGAATACCAACAAATCAAGCTTGAATGGGTTTCTTGGTCGAAATTGTGAAGTCTCCATCCAAATTGCCATCCAATACTTGCGTTCCTCATGTCTCGTACAATCGGCGATTTGACGAAAGCCAAGGGGCATCACGCGGATATACATTCCTTAGAGCCGCAAACGGTAACTTGAAAACCTCGAGGTGAAAGCGTCTATTTAGACAAGTGTTTGAGCGGATACCCCTGTCTAGCGGACTATCACGTTGACCACATCATTCTGTCAACTGTATCGTACATGCATGCCTAGCTGTGACCTATCATCGTTCGCCCGCATAGCAGAACCTATCTAAAGAACATGGCTAAGTCTGCAGATATGCGCGTCTCATAGTCAACACCATCGAGGAGTACTATATTCAACACTATAACCGTATCAATTGGTGAATCTATGACTGGAAGGCATCTCTCCGGTAGTACAATGTATGTTATTCAGTCCTGCATATCTCATCCTTAAGCTTTCCTCACCTTGAAGGCCAGCGAAACCCGCCCTGTCTCAACTCCCATAGTGTTGAGTCTCTTAGGATGATGGAAAGCCACCAGCTGCTGCCGCATATCCTCCGTGCCAACGTTTAGCTGCTCAAGAATCTCGGTAACGACTGCGTAAAGGATTTCAAGGCTGCCGTCCTCAATCTTGACGGCGATGCCAATCGGTCCCTCGGCTCCAAGCTGCCTTGTGTACTCCGATTCTCGAATTCCAACACCATAGCAGCCATCTGCACCCACCTTGCCAATGAGGGCCCCCTCGAAGGTTTGCATCAACAGCGTGCAGAAGCGCCCTTCACCGCCGACCATCTCGGGATGAGTAGCCATTGCATTGAAGATGCGAGCCATGTGTCTTGTCCGTTCAGATGAACGTGGCAATGATCCGCCTTTGTCGATTTCGTCAGCCGCTTCTGCAAACCTGGCATACATGCGTCCCATAGAACTAAGAGGCAGTCCGGGGGCAGGGAGATTGCACCCGTCGATGCCCCATTTCACGTCTTCTTCAGCAAGGCCACTTAGTTCCTCCACAACTCTCTTCACCTTACGCTGAATGGGATGCTGAGGAAGATGATAATCGGCAAATTCGGCACCAAGAGCAAGCCCACCGCCGAGCATGGCGGCGTGCTTTCCAGAGCAGTTGTTGTAAACTCCCGTTGGCTCAAAGTCGGCCTTGATCCAACCGCGGTTGATGCTTGGGCAGATCGAAGGGTGACCGCCGCAACGGAGGTCGGTTTCCGAGGCACCGACTTTGGCCAGCATGGATCTGGCTCTATCGATGTGTCTGTTCTCGCTGTTGTGGGAAGCGCACATCAAGGCAATGTCGGCCTCATCAAAACCGAATTTTGAGAATTCAGGCGTTTCTAGTACGGCAAGCGCTTGAGCTGGCTTCGCTGCTGATCGAGCCAGAGTCAATCGCAATGGGTTGCCGACAGCATAGAGAAGCTTGCCATCGGCATCAACTACTGCGACGTGGACGCCGTGTCTGTTCTCGACGATTCCACCTCGATCGGTGACGACAAAGTCTTCCAATTGCGTAGTTCGTGTCATATTACTTAGAGGAGCTTGAGCGGTATTCGAGACAGTGAACGTGCTGAAATGTGCGCGAGGCGAGTACCTTTCACAAATCGGCAATGAGAGCAATTAGCTGCTGACGGAAAATATATAGGAGCAGTCGAAACGTAGATGCTTTCCTGAGGAAACGAGATTTGAAAAGCCAATAGTCCGAAGTCCAGACACCGCCGCGGCCGATGGTTTTAAGGACTTTGGTGCCGGTCCGGACTCTTCGCGGACCCAAGTCGCCGATGTGCAGCTGGCCACTGGCAGATAGGGTCCAATCTACAGGACTCTTCCGATGAGAGGGTGCGGTCTGACATCCATGTTCAGTGCCGGTCGCTGCGGAGCAGTGTTCACTGTAGCTTGCATAAGCTTAAACCTCTCTTCCGTAGGGCTTGCGCCAATAACATGGACAGCTTGTAAGAAGGAGTCATCGAATGACTCTTCCCCGAAAGTGACTTGCTATGATCTTCAAAAAATGTGCATCCAATCAATTATCATTGGCCGTCTATGTTAACGTTGATGAATAGGAAGCCACAGAGGCGCTGCTAATTTTGCAAGTATCGTTTGACGCATTTGTATCCGGCCTACATCGATTCATTTCGAGGCACAGATGTCAACAATCCCAACTAATCTCGGAATGGCGGATCAATTTAGGCCGGCTATTGATCTCAATTCGGGCATATTGTTTGAATCGTAATAAGGCAACTCTAAGAAAATTTCCCACCTCTCGACACTTCAAGAAGCTGAATACAAATACGTAGGAACTCGACCTACTATTGCTTTGTGAATGATAGCAAGAAACCCATCAAAGTAGCTTTTAGCGACAACTTCTTCCTCAAAAGTAGAGCAACGTTGACCCCGGTGGATTGCGTTATGTTATGGATGGATGAAGCTGCCTCGAGCTGTCCGGTCATTCACCATCTTCGGATGTTAGTCTTGTTGGGCTTTGAACGATGCTCTGCGGTTCACAAGTACATGTACGCATACTCGCATCTCTTGAATTTAGTTTCGGGGACGTGTACTCGCTATTCTCTTGTGCGAAGATTCATCCGTGTAAGCCAGTAAAAGCTTTCACGCGGGTAAACCATTACAATTTTGGATGTGAATTGTGACATTTTGATGTGATGGCAATAGAGGAAGAGAATTGAGAGAACTTTCATATTTCACTTGGCACCCACAGTGACCAAATACGGGATTGTTTGTGTTCGAGGTAGAGGTTCTTCGTCAAGCCGGAGGCCCTAGGCTCGGTCTCTTCCACAGAAATCATTTTTGGTTGTTTTTGGTTACCTTACCCTTTTGGGTCTCACATCTAGCATGCGATCCCGGATGCGGTTCCGACAAGGGCTCTCCACGTGCGAAAATTGCGAAAACATCGGATCCCGTCCCGTACGTGTCACGATGTTTTGATGTGGTAAGTCAGGTTTAATACTTATTAGACCTCGCAACTCCCAGCGCCCAGTTCCACTGAAAGGACCTGCAGATAAGCTGCTAAGATAGGCATGGTGCGGTGTACTTTGCGCCCTTGGGGTCTTTTGTCCAACCGGTCTAACGTCAGAACCCCGCAAGCGGGGCCGACGTCGGATTGGGGGGCACACTGTCGATTTAGTCATTGAAAACTCAAAACTTCTTTTTAATGAGCTGGAGACATCGTGAAGTTGGCTTGTTTTCCTCTTATTTCGTAGATCTCGTTTTACAGAGTTGAGGCATCCGGTCAGTGTAAGAAAGATGTCTGTCGAGCTGCAGCCAACCCCAGACACCCGCTCCGTGCGCTCTGCGCCGACCACGGATGACGAGGAGGGCAACAACTTGATCCAGACCCTCCCGCCGAGTGACAAGGGCGCCGAGGCGTGGAAGTTCCTTTTTGCGAGTTTCATTGTCGAGGCAGTTCTTTGGGGTACTGTCACTTGATCTTTCACTTCAACCGGCTTTTGACTAATATGGATAGGATTCCCCCTTACGTTTGGAGTCTTTCAAGACTACTATTATTCTAATCCCAAGTTCGAAGGCGACCCAAACATCGCTGTCATTGGTACGGTGTCGACAAGTATCTACTTCCTCGGAGCGCCTGTTGCCGTGCCGTTAGTTAGCCGCTTCCATGCCTGGCAAAGGCACATGGTTATTGTCGGCTGGGCTATCTGCGTCGCGTCCCTCGTCGGAGCGTCCTTCTGCAACTCCGTCGTCGGTCTCATCGCCACGCAGGGTGTCATGTACGGCGTAGGCTTTCTGCTGCTGTACTTTCCTGTTCTGCGCATGCTGAACGAGTGGTTCGTCGTCCGACGCGGCTTTGCCTACGGCGTTCTCTTTGCCGGCGCTGGATGCAGTGGTGTCGGTCTACCATTCCTGCTTGAGGTGCTCTTGTCCAAGTACGGCTTCCGCACCACTTTGAGATCGGTCGCCGTTGCGATGTTCATCTTGGTGCTTCCGGTTCTGCCGATGATCAAGGGACGTCTTCCGGCCTCGCACCATGGTGTTCTGCGCATGTTCGACGTGAGCTCCTTCAAGCAGCCTCTCTTCTACTGCTTTGCTCTCTCGAACTTGTTCCAGGGGTTCGCGTACTATATCCCATCTCTCTATCTCCCCTCATACGCCTCTGCCATTGGGCTCTCCGGAACGATGGGCGCTTTGCTTCTGGCTGTTTACAACTTGGCGACTGTGTTCGGACAAGTCGGGTTCGGCTGGCTGTCTGACAGAACACCCAACATCCTCATTCTCATCTTCATCTCTTCCTTCGTATCTTCGGTTTCAGCGTTCACGATCTGGGGATTTGCTCACTCCTTGGAGCTTCTCTTGGTGTTCGCGCTCGTCTTTGGCATGTTCGCTGGCGGCTTCCCCGTCTTCTGGGCCAAGTTTGGCGCCATCCTTTCCGACGATCCAGCACCTGTGTTCAGCATGATGGCGTTCACGAAGGGCATTGGCAACCTTGCTACTGGTCCGATCACTGCTGGGCTCTTGACCAAGCCGGTGAGCTCAGGTTATGGAATGGGGCGATACGAATCGTTGGTTCTTTTCGTTGGGTCCTTCATGCTGTGCTCGTCTATGGGTATTCTCGGCTGGCCATTGAAGAAGATTACGGTTCGCTCCTAAGCTTGGAAAAAACAAAGATGTACTATTGGGGTCAAGGATAGATAAAAGTCACTCGCTCATGATAAAAGCCTCTCGCTCTCGGGTTGTATTCAGGTATAATAACAACGCAAGTCATTGTGATGACCCTCGGTGAAAGCCACTAATATGAACTTCCCCAAGTCGGAGCCAATGCGCTATGCTGCATGTCAGTATGATCTTCCGATATAATATCTCTGTGCATTGTCTTGGCCGAGGCTGGGTAGAAAGGTAGTTATATTGCCACGCCAGAAACCTGACTCAGTTTCAAGAGCTTGACCCGCGACGTCTGAGTCTTTGTCCAATCGAATTACTTCGCATCCTCGGACTCGCCCCATCTCTAAACTTCAAAGAGCCAAATGCCTTTGTTTAAGCTATACGCCCTGAATAGGCTCCAGGCCCTCGAGGTCTTGGCTCTTGTCGAGGTTACGACTAGGCCAAGGCTTCGATGCGTAAAAGTCTGGTGCATGTTGTAATGATCGGCAAACACCCGAATAAATCGCCTGACAATAGTATTGGTTGCGTAGATGCAAGTCCTTTAGGCTCAACCTTATTTTCGCTTTTCCGGACATAAAAGCACTCGTCTATCTTCACCCCTAGATTTCCACCGCAACCAGCGCATTAATCATCGACCACCTACTCCTGAAATCCTTATTACAAATCTCGACTCACAACCTATCAATATGAAGGCTCAACAAGCAATTGTCGCTTTTGTTTCCCTGCTTGCAGTTCCGGCGGCTGCCCAAATCACGCCAGTAACCTGTCAGAAGGAGACGGTGAGCTGTGTAAGTATGCCAGTGTGCATTGCATCGGGCCTCTCAACTGACCGTTCACCAGTCTGGCAGCGAAGACTGCAACGCTAAAGGTTCACCGGGTGGCTTTCCTTGTCCAGCAGGCTCTGGTCAGAACGATGCGGACTGCTGGGTTGCCACAGCAGCAGGCGGCGTCCCAAATAGCGTGAGCGTAAGTCACAACTCTCTGCGGATAAAGTTGTGTGCGTGGAAATTGACATTGTTATTAGTGCTGGTGTTGCAGACCTCAGTCATGAGTAACATTTGCCATTGAAATTTTACATCCCTGATGGATCTCACGTTGAGCGTGCATTGAGATACTGTGGACTTCAAATTTCGACTACAGTACTTATCACATAGTAGCACACCAAGTAGATTGAACAATAAGAATTCTTCTACTCTGCTTCTAGGGTATATCGAAAGATGCGATTAAAGGATTACTTGAATAGACTCGAAAGCCTCGCCTTGAGGTCGGCATCGTAGCACAACTTCCATGCTGTGACTACTTGGCCACCTCAGGCTCCGGGGTTGACCTGTTTGCAGAGGTAATAGTCTCGCCCAAAGGTCTCTTGAAGAAGACGTTTCTTTCCCAGCCATCGATCTCGTCAACAACAACCTCGCGCACGAGCTCGTACTTGCCGATCTTCGGCAGGATCTTGGCCCACACAACCCAGTAAAGACCACCGGCAGCAATGATGGCGATGCCGACGACACAGTGGAGGTAGTAGGGAAGGCTCTCGTAGACGTTTTGGCCCTCCTCGGGAGGAACGAAGGGGGCGATGACGAGATAGACGTTGCTGAGCATGAAGAAGATGACGACAGGTAGACTGGCGCTGATGGGAGGGTTCCAGTTCCACTCCTTGCGGTTGAGGTAAAGGTAGGCCAGACCTCCGGCGACAAAAACATTGATAACAGCAAGAGGATCTGTTGAAGCATTAGGGCCAATTCAAGATGGAATACTGACGTGATCAAGGGAGGAAGCTTACAGCTGATGAGGTTAAGGATGAAGTTGTAAGCATCGCCTGGAGGAGGAGCAAGCATTGTGATGACGCAAATGAGCCAGTGCTCAAACAGGCCAGCCAAGGGAGCGTTCAGGGGCTTGTTGCTGGCAAAGAATCGAGAGAAAGGTAGGATGCCCTCGCGACCGAGTTCTTGAACGAGACGGCCCTGGGAGAAGATAACGCTGAGAACGTTGCCATAGGCAGACAAGGCGACGAATACCGAGAGAGCACGCTCCGCGGTACCACCCATGACGTTGCGGAAAAGGGAGGCGGCAACGAGACGACCACCATCAAGAATCTCTTGTCTGGGGACGGCGGCGAAGTAGGCAATGTTGACGAGCATGTAAAGAATCGAGATGGTGATGATACCGGCAGGTGCCGCGATCTTGAGGGTGCGAACGGGGTTCTTGGTTTCGCTAAGAGCGTAGTTGGCGTTGCTGTATCCAATGTAACTCCAGATGACGTTGTACAGAGCTGTAACAACTCCGTACGCACTGCCAGTGGTTCCCTCGAAGGCGTTGCGGAAGTTGTGAGGCTTTTGGTCCTCGGGAAGCTTGACGTGGCCACCCAGGGCAATGAAACCACACAGAATGATGATCACGATGATGATCAGCTTGATCGAACCAAGGAGGTTCTGCAGGCGCAAACCCCACTTGAGAGCAAGACCGTGGATCAAGAAGGCGGAGGTGATGCATGCCAGACCAATGCCACGCTGGTTCCATCTGTCCACCTCAACATTGGCCGCGTGCAGAATGTACTCGCCGAAGACGACGGAGTTACCACTGGCCCAACCGAGGAGGATGACATATCCGGTGTACAGACCAGTGGTCAGGAACTTGGGACGGCGGTAGACGTATTCGAGGTAGTTCTTCTCGCCGCCGTTCTTCGGGATAGCAGTTCCCCATTCGAGATAGACGGCGGTTCCAGCAAGAGCGATGATCATGCCGGCGACCCAGATGAAGAGAGACAAGCCGACACTGCCAGAGAGGCTAAGGATGGAACCGGGGGTAGCGAAAATACCGGTACCAACAACGCGGTTGACGATCAGGAAGATGGCAGTGGTGACGCCGATTTGTCGCTTGGCTTCACGCGCATGCTCGATTCGGCCTGTAGCTCAAGAGTCAGTAAGGTCGCATTGCGCCAACGACGCACCACGAGAGGGACGGCAACATACCAACTTCGCTGTCATAGGTTGGCGCGGCGGGGAGATCACCATCCTTATTGCCGCCCTCGGCGGAGGACGAGCCACCGCCGTTGAACCTGTTCAAGAGCCTGGACATATCGGCGATTCTGACCTTAGCCGTCCTTGAGTGCGCACAAGACCAGAGATCCGAGGGCTGTTGATGAAATAGAGACTGGAGACGGAAGAGGATCCGAGCATCAGGGTCAGACTAGAAGGCTGCCAGAAGGTTTTATGTCTTGACGTGACACCCGTGGGAGGGCCCCGCCAAGCGGATCACGTCTTAGAGACACCGAGTTGGCGCCATGTGGCGAGAGGATATGTATGGCTGTCTGCGGTTCTTGGAGGGTGCAGTGCAAGTTCAAGCCAAAATCTTCGAGGTCCCAAGGATCCTTGCAAGGATCAGGGAGCGAGGGAAAGCGTTGCAGGCTCTCAGAAAGGCCCGCAAAAGAGAGGTTGCCCGCGTTGTTCCGAAAGTATGCGCGATTCTTCAGAGCCGCCTGGACCCAGAAATTGCAGCAATTGCGAAGGACCCCAAAGCACCCTGGGCAAAGTCGAGCGCAGCCAGGGGCGTGAGCTCCAGGGCGTCTTGTCCCAGTGGTCTGGTGCCAGAAGTTCTGTGTCATAGTTTCTGTTTGTGGTCCACAACACCGATGACGCGATCAGAGGTGAAGATGTCGAAGTGGGAAAATTTTAGTCGGGACCCAATTAAATCCGGGGGGCGTTGGGGTCCAACCCGTATGACTCTGGCGGGTAACAACAACGACATTCTTCTTGTTGCTTATTGCCAAGGTCATCAAAAGTTCGTTCACTCAGCCATCAATAGCTTCTCTTGGCTATCTGAAGCGTTTGCAACTTGACATACGAGGCCTTCCTCATGCCATTTTGTAAATTTTGAGACAATGATATCTCGTGGTAAACGTGACCAATTGCTTAATGTATTCAGCATATTTCTGGTACTCACCGCACCCTTGTGGAGTCCAGTCTACCTTGAGTGCTTCAACAGTACAATAACGCATAGTGATTTTACTCTGGGATATTTGTCAACCCACCGCTACCCGGCGTGACATATATCACCGGCATTCTGGCATTCGTCAGCTGTCATGAAGCTTGAATGCACGGCCCATGAGATGCCAGTGATAGGCCTGGCACACCATCATCGGCCGGACCCGAATTCTAGGCTGCATCTTTTACCAGGAAACCGATCCTCACCCCACGTCCACTTCAGGGGCAAAGGCTCTCAGGTCAGGCTTTGCGGGCTCGTGGCAGATGATTCGACGCATTACCATCCTGCTGAATCCCAGCTGAAAAGTCTCGCCCGGCATCGCTTCGAAGTCTTTTTGCGAGACACACTGATACACGGACGAATGAACGAGATAGGAAAGGTGATTGTTTTCGTTTCTTGGGTCCTTCCCGATGCGATGTCTCGGCTTCATGAAGTCATAATAGTCAACATCGCGTGATAGAGCCAGTGAGCCGTCGAAAAGCGCCACTCAGGCGAGCATCAGACGCTTTTAACCGAGACAAAAAGTGTCGCCCGACGACTTAAACAAAGCCCGTGGGGTTTGGTGACTTCACCTCTAAGGTGCACATGGATGACAAAGTCGGATCCATGAATGTCAACTGCGATGAAAGTTGGGCTCAATTAGAACCACGTCATAGAAAAATCCTGGCAACGTTCGTGAGAGTCACGTTGAAACTGGTCAAGGCGACACTACAACAAGCGACAAATATACGAGGATGAGATCGAACCGACTTTCGATGCTGGCCGCCGAAATCTCGTGGATGGCCCGAAAGCCGGCCATCGTTGTGGATGAAAAGACTCAGGGAGCTCGATGCTCTTTAACATTTATGTACAGGCACCGTAAGATAAGATTCCGTCTAGGCCCGCAAAACTGTCACTTCGGAGTTGACTTTCAGATAAGGGAGATTCGCATCTGTGTACACCCTGCATCAAGAATACTACTATCAATTCCCCGGTTCATCTCCAACCCTCCCACCAATCTGAACGACATCATCCGGGCAACTGGAAACAGTGCTGCATGTTTCCCCTGTCTAGCGGCAGCGAGTCAAGGGTGCTGCAGGTTTGGATCGAATTGAACCGTTACCGCGGACCGTGCCGCCACGAGACGCTCCGATCTTTCGGAGGTCTCAACCGAGATAGATTGCCACACGCGCACTAAGGCGATCTCACCCACCCGTGGAACGTCGAAGATCATGCAGGAGCCACTTGATCTTGGTGGATACTCTTTCGTGACCTTCAGATCATACAGCAAAGAAGCGATGAAGACTGGCTTGTCACTGACTCACTGTAGATGCTGTCGAGAAAGTCTCTCTGAATGCGGGAAGTACACAACTGCATCGCATGCATCGTCCCGTCGGTCGCAGAGCAATACAAGCGCCCAATGAGCACGACATCAATATCACAGGCAGGTTCTTGAATTTCTGGGAATACGACGTTTCGCAGGGTCATGACAACATGGCAAGGTGCATATTATCGGTTGGATGCAGAAGAGGATGCAAGGAAGAGTGGGCAATATGGCTCCGGTTTTCGGAGCCGGTCCGATACCCCGGACTTCATTTCTTCCCAGCTGCGGAGAAGCTTCCGCCATCGCTCGCGGGATTCCAGTCACTAGACCGGGGTGAAACCTGCAAAGAAAAACTTCCGAGGAGCACGCCATTCGACAGTTGGGGTCGAAGACGCCATTCTGATTCAGCTGCGATATTATCCACCCGCCAATCTCATGGCCAAAGATGCGACATCACTCCAATCATGACGACTCCGTGACACCACTGGAGGGCATTTCTGCCAACGACTCCGACGTAGAGCGGGCGCAGAAAGCCGAGGTCGACAAACTCAATGATGACACAAAGGAGAGGTTACCACCACCGGGCCCAAACGATGACAAAGGAGCTGTTCATATCGTCGAGCTACCCTTGAATGTCGATGCACTTGAGTCGACCTTCCGAATCTCAGAATACCTGAGAAATAATGGCATTGAAGGAATGCCAGCAGATGCATACCCAACGGCGATAGACAGCAAATATCAATCGCCATTTGCATGGACTCTTAAGAAGAAGACCACGGTACTTTTCGGAACATTCATTGCCTCTACACTGGCGGCCTATTCTGCGGGCGGATACGCTATGGCTTCAGAGCCTCTGACTCAGAAATGGGACATCTCGAACACGGAGTTCAACGTGGGTATCACGCTTTTTGTCCTCGGGTTCGGTTTCGCGCCAATGATCCTTGCCCTGATCAGCGAGATATACGGCCGATACTGGGTTTTCGTTGGCTCAGGCGCGGTCTTCTTCTGTGGCACTCTGGGTTGCGCAGTCACTGCATCTTTCCCTGGGATGCTGGTGTCACGGCTGATCGTGGGCAACGGCGCATCGGTCTTTGCGACTCTGACTGGGGGAGTTGTGGGCGATGTTTTTCACAAAGAAAACCGCAACACACCGATGGCTCTGTACTCTTTGTCCATCATGATTGGAACTGGTCTCGGACCCATGATGAGTGGAATAATTGTCGACCATCTTCACTGGAGATGGATCTTCTACGTGCAGATGATCACTGTCGGTACCACCACATTGGCTCTTTTCTTCTTCTTTGATGAGACAAGAAGCAACGTGGTATTGAGAAGGAAGTGCATTGCCTTGAACAAGCACTTCGGGAATGTCACTCTGCATCGCACAGCATCAGCCAACGCGGGAGATCGACCGATGCTCCAGCCAGAACTCCAACCAGGCATGGATATTCCGGTCCGGGTTCAATTTCGGGAACATTTCGAGGGCCCTGAACTCGACTTGAGCATCATATGGCGGAGCTTCTCATTCCCACTCAAGCTTCTATTTACGGAATCAGTTGTCTTCTGGTTCTCTGCCTGGGTCTCCTTCGCATGGGCGATTCTGTTCATGCAGTTCAACAGCATCGGCCTTGCATTTCGGTCTACGTATGACTTCAACAGCAGCCAGGTTGGTGGCGTTTACACCGCTGTCATCGTCGGTTCAATCTTGGGCGCAGTTATCACCATTTTCCAGGACCCAGTCTTCAGGAAGTTCATGCCTCGCCAGATGGCCACGCCTGAAGGCCGGCTGTACTCCGCCTGCGTCGAATCCTTATTCCTCCCAATCGGGCTATTCTGGTTCGGCTGGAGCACATCAAAAGATATCCACTGGATTGTCCCGGCTCTGGCAGTTGCTTCGGTGACGATTGGCATCTTCACTATCTACCTAGCGGTGTTCAACTACCTCGCCGACATCTATCATCGTTACGCTTCGTCGGCTCTCGCAGCCCAATCAATGTGTCGGAACCTGCTGGCTGGCGTCTTTCCCTTGTTCACGAACACGATGTTTCAGAAACTAGGCTTTGGACCTGCTGGTAGCTTGCTGGGTGGCATTGGTTTGATGTTGTCGCTCGTTCCATGGCTCTTGTGTATCTACGGCGAAAAGATCAGAGCTCGAAGTCCGTTCGCTGGCCAGCTGAAGGCTGGTTGATTGCAGCTCCCTCCGAGCCACGAGATGGATGCATCACCGAACTGGGACTTCATGGTAATCGTAAAGTAATAAAGTTGACTTCTGCTATTTGGGCTAGTACTACGCCGCTCTTGCTGTCTCCGCCAGCCCTCTTGATTTTGATGTGCCACCGACCCTTAAGACTCGCATCCAAGGCCTTACTTGGGGCAGTCTGCAACATTCGAAGATCCGGGTCCGTTTCTCGTGCAGGGCTGTCCTGCCTTGTTGGCGCAGCTGCCAGTGGTGCAGAGCAACCTGACACCGCTTGTGTTCTCCTGGCACTCGCCCTTGGCGGTGCACTTGCCCTCTTGAGCCTACGGAGAATCGCAGGTTAGCTTTCGTTCTACGTCTGAACTATAGTAATAGTACGATCAAATTACCATGACAGTGGTCGCAAGGCCAAAAATGGCGGCGACGAACAGCTTGTTGATCTGCATTGTGGTGTTGTTTTTTGTGTGGTTGTAGAGAGAAGTAGAATAGTAGTTGAGCCGATGTGATAGAAGTTGATTGTTGACAATTGTGAAGGTAGGCAAGTTGCGACTATTTGTAGCATTTGCATACTTGGGCATAAGGTTGGACCTATTTTTACTTGCAATATAGCTGTTACGAAACCTCCCGGTTAAGGTTCAAAGATCGACGCCGCTCTTCATTCGCGTGTGGCCAGTTCGTGGTCTCAGCTTGTCGGCGGCTCCGAGACAGCCGGCGAGGAATTTCAATGGACTCAGCTATAAGCTTGACCATCACGGCACATCAATTACGGTGCTTCGCAAGTTCTACGCAAGTTCTAAAATCGTTGTCTTGCGTCGGTTCCAGGTGCGACGTTTATACTCAGCCCGGTGGGAGTTCCCGAGTGAAGCAATTTGAAACCGGTCATGGCCGGTCAGGCCAGCCACGAACGCCCCAGAACAGCTGCTGGGATCCCAGCAACAGATCAGGCGAGAACCTTAATCAGATGGGATGAAGGACGCGCGTGTGAAGTCTACGAAATTGAAACCGAATGTGCACACGATGTGCGCCGAAGTATTTCACCTGGACACATGCCATACTATTCCATCCTGTTTCGAATAGCTTCATCGGAGATCGAGGTTCCATGAGAGACTCGATGCACTGCTGGAAGCGAAAAAAACAACGACTTGTACCGCTGAGCCGGTGAAAGCACAACGGCATTTTCGGACGGCGGTTAGGCATAAAACGACATGCTCCAGCATTTATGGGCTCGGAGGCCGCCGAGCGACATCATAACGAGACTACTACGAGTTTAACAGCTGCAGACGTCTGGCATATCCTCACGACTGTCCTCAGAAGCCGGGTGCTCACTCATCGTCCCTTTCGCTGGCTTCAGCGGTCTTAGTAAATCTGAATGGCAGGTTTATTTATTGCTGACAGCAGACCTGCGTTCCTTGGCTTGGGAGCGCGGAATACATACGAAACATCGTCTATCTTTCTTGTGTTACTCTTCTATGTCCTACGTGCTAAAACAGTTCAATGGACAAAACAGGCGACAATATGGTAAGAGATAGGCTTGAAGAAGTAGTGAAAGACTGTGTACGTGGTATACGGTTGCCCCGACTTATCGAAAGGACATACTCAATAACAGGTCGAATTTGTTTTGCCAGATTTGGGAGACAAACAGCTATGCGGTGTTTTGTTTTGCCACTCGGAATCTACTTTGCTCCACTCGCTTTATGATTTCACGGAGAAAGGGACAAGATTTGAGAATAAAGCAGCTCGTAAAGGCAATGGCTAACGCCGGAGAAGAGCTGGATAAACCGGCATTGTTCATCAAGCATATCGCACGAACGCGAGCATTGTTTCAGGCAATATGAACAAGTAGCGCGCAGTTCCTTGAAATCATTAATCCAGAGAAGGGATATTTGTCTTCCAAGAATCATGCTAGAAGCTTACACCGGGATAGATTGCAACAATCCAAGTTGACGTGAAAGATAAGGAGTTTTAGCTCTCGAGGCCGCGTCCTATTGAACAATTCATCCGAACATACTCGAATTGTAGTAGTAACGTGTTGCTCAACAGAAATTGATCATGTTCAAAAATCCTCTCAAGAAACTCAATGTTGTAAATCCATCTAATTACATCTTAAGCCGATGGACATGGAATTACTTTCGTAGGTGATAGTCAATTTAATATGGGGGAAGCAGGTTAATTCAGCCCTGGGCTACAGGCTTGGCTTCGCTAATCATGCTCGATCAAAACCCTGCATCGATATAGCCGCTCTGGTAATAGGCTCCAAGGGTTGCCAAACTCCTTGGAGCTTACCTAGCTAGGCCCGCCGCACCTTAAGAAGTTTTGAGTTAGGAATTGATTGCAGGCGGTCAGGCGACCTTCCAGGCCGTCCCATTATGGAATCTTTGGACGAACACCTCCGCCCTTATTTCAGATGACAGCCGACCTATCCGCGGATTACACCAATGCGTCTGCTCTCTTCGTTTGTGAACAATACACCGCGTCTCGATTGCCTTTGGTAGCAATGTGCATGGGATGCAGACTACGAGCGGCGCCCCGCATCGTGCGCTAAAGGCGTCCACCCCAGTTGTCGACTCGATTTTACTGCTTGTCGGAACGTGTCGAACAAGCACATCCTACTCATCAATGCTGAGTACAAAGCAACAATTGACGATCTCGTGGTATGATATTCGGAACGGCCCTCAGCATTGACTAGCTTGTTTTTCTAAGCGTACCTTAGAGGCCCCAATAACCCTTGACCAAGAAGGCCACATATCCAGCCATCACACTCAGAAGCCCAACACTGCCCCAGTATCCAATGGGCCTACCGCTGCCGAGCCCCTGCTGTAGGATACCAAAGTCGGCATGCAGCACGCGCATCGCCAGGAAGCTGCCGAGAAACCAGCTTAGCACCTTTCGATTTCCGCCATTGACCTCAATCAATGTAGCAAGTATGAAAGCCAAGGGAACGTTCTCGGTAAAGTTGGTATGGGCACGGGTGAGGAGGTATAGTTTGTCGTCCTTGTAGGCGCGCCAGTCGGGGTTGCCAGTCGATGAGTTGTCGCCGAGGTAGTGCTCCTTTTGCAGACGCTCGCTGACCGTTCGTATGCTGAGCAACGCGTAGTACGCAGTGAAGGGGAGTGCGAAGGTTCCCGTCACAGCTGTTCGTTGAGGAAATCGGGTTAACGACTGGTCTTGTGGAAATCTGGCTCATCTTGATGTATCACTCACGGAGAAGCTTCGGGATTGTGGTCAGACCGATCGGTTGAGTGCTCATGGTTGCGGTAGATACGTATGTGCAGCGCGATTGAGTAAGAGTTCGCGAACTTCGTCTGCGATGGTTATTTAAATGGTAGCCAAAAGTCCAGCGAATGCTCTGGACGCCGAGGTAAGTCAAAGGATTGACGCGACTATCCGCGGGGATGACGATCTTCCGCTAGCTAGCGCTAGATTCTATGACGCCCTTGACATCATTTGCGCAAGCTATCGCCAGATCCGGACCTGTGGAGCAACAAAGCTTTGACAGTATTTTGGGTGAGGCATTCACGACATTGTGGTTTTGACTACATTGTCCAGAGATGAGAGAGATAACGTAGCGTGGTCAACAGAAGCAAACGCCAGTCTCATATTGTTCCCAGGGATATGCTATCTCGACGAGCACGCCCTCCGCCGGTTATGCAGGCAATATTCAAGTGCATGAGGACACAGAGTACATCGGCTACTGATGCATTAATAAGTGGATTATGTCTGCTCGACGCTGTGTCCGTGGTAAATTATCTGCCCTCTAAGGGCATTAAATGAGTGTTCCTTCAGCCATGCCAGGCTATAAAACTCCTTAGTATGCCATGCAATCCTGCGAACCAGATTCAACGCCTCCCAAATGCAATTCGTGATAAATGCTCCTACATCCTCTACTGAGGAGCAGTGTTGCACTCGACATTGAAGCTGATAAAGCTAGCATCACCTTCGGGAACATTTGCGCATTCCTTGACCAACACAGGCTGTGCTTCTCCGCCGCAGTTCTCTTCTGTGTATGCATACACTTGGATTTGTTAGTTACAACGTAAATCTAAGATTCAAGGCTTAACCTACTCGCGCATGTAGTTTGGTTGTCGTTTTGGATGTCGTTGAGGAATATTCCCTTTACCACCTGGGCGTTGAATGTCGGCTGACACTGGTTGGTCTGGGATTCGTTGATCGTCCAGACACCCAGGTTTCCTTCATTTGAGCCGTTTTGGCCACAGCCTGTTTCGCTCCAGATGCGAAAGTCGGCTCGGTGAGGGTCGGCTCGGCGCATGGGGCTGGCGTGAGCTGCCAAAGAAAGGCTGGCGACAGAGAAGAGGGTCGCGAAACGCATTTTTGGTGATTGTTGATGTAATGAGTTTTGACGCTTGCTGATCTAGCTCTGGTCAAATGCGTGATTGAATTGTGGTCTTGTACGTCGCAAAGTTAAGAGGTTGAGATGTGTGAGAGTGGTGGGTGGGATGAAAGGAGGATGCAGACGGCAAGGAGGGGGATAGTTGTACTTTATATATCCGGTCCACCCCTAAGGTAGGCGGTCTTAGATTAATCAACAACTGCTCAAAATAGAAATTACTCAAAGATGTTATCGTACGCGTCGCTGGATTAGCTGATCGAGAAGTCGTCGCCGACAGCATGCGGTCTCGCCAAAAATACGAACGATCAGCGTGACGAGGATTTAGGTCTCACATAGGTCTTACTCGGATGTGCCCACCCGTAATCCGCAGCAAACATTTCTTTCGGGCATACGGCGATGCGGTACAACCAGAAGCCTCCAGACCGCCTCGTCGGGACGTCCGGGAATGGTGGAATTTGCAACATGCTTTGACTTGCTGCAGAGGAGAACCTTTTCCGATTAGCCAGACGGAGCTCGGAGGTGGTGGCAGCAGTCTGGGAGCGGAGGACAGCAAATCTAGGGTCTCAGATATTCTCCTTGCATCCGTGGAAGGCCGTGAAGACCCCGCAACACGAGACGGATTTCCACGCGCTGATCGACGAGCTAGACTAGCACGGGGACGTCACTGGTCAGTAGTACATGCCACCAAGGCCACCTCCATCTTAGGGCGTCCTTTGATCGCCATCGTATTGCGCCCCAAAGCTTGAAAGCGGTTCTGGGCGGTACGTACTTGTGCAACGTCACCTCAACTGCTGCATCGGCGCATGAAGCGTAGAACTGTCGTACAATGTCTCCATGCATGAGCTTTGCAAGTCTCGGTCTGGCTACCGACTCGTGATCATGCAACTTCGTATTGAGGAAGTCTTCCTGCAACCAACAGCGAGCAGCTCCTAGGCTACAGTCGCCCTAGCACACGACAGTGTGGGCTAAGCCACGGAGGTAGTATGGCCACGCAACGTTCTTTGTCCAATGAAATTCCACAAGGTGAGATGGCGAGGAGAAAATCGGGCCACATTGAGATATGTTTGAGGACAATATCAAAAGGATGAAGTCTAGTCGCTAAAGAGACCTGAACGCCCATCTTGTATACACTAAGTCATTCTCTATCCTGTGAATTCTATCAAAATCCGACTAAACCAAGGCTTTTGGCCACTTCCATGCGATCAACTACTTGAAGATATATCGAAGTCTAGGATGGGCAGGGGAACCTCCCCAAGGCCGGAGTCTCGTCAACATCCTATATCTCGTGATCGAATCTTGCAGGAAGTTATGAAACAAGTTCTCGAAGGTTTCTATGCTGGGTTTGTCGGTTACTGTTGTTTCAACTGTCACGTTCTGACCCCCTTGTTCTGGCATCTCTTCTAGGGAGTCCGCAACGTATCGCTGAACATGGTTCAGGAATTCCAGCAGCGCGCAGGAATTACAATTCCTTGGACAGACCGCGCTTCCCATTTGTTCATTCATTGTTTGGGGAAATATTTGGAGCGCACGCTTGTTTCGCGGAAAGGGTATCCCTGGGTAGCGGCAGCGGAAGACGCAATTTTCAAAACAAAGACTTTTCTTGCACATGGGGCACGACGGATCGTCTTTTGCTTCTTCATTTCCAGGAACAAAGTCATTGACATCGAAGTCCTCCCAGAACAAGGCATATAGGCAGCCTCTGCAGAATATGTGGCCGCATGGGATGACAATTGCCGTGCCTTCTTTCGAAATTTGGGGTCGACGTCTTCTCAACTCGCGGGCGCTTGTCATGCCGTGAGTCGCCGCGAAACCATCAGGTCGATGATCATTCTCCGGAAGTCCATCCCCAACGATGTTCATCTCCTGCCTGCAGATAACGCATGTAAGCTTCAAGCCCTCGAAGAGACCGGGATTGAGGTTCAGCTGTGTTCTGAGCGGGGGGAAATATGAGCATCGCTCGTCGATAGAGTTCGAAAGTTGCGTTTCAGAAGCCATCTGTGAAGATCAAATGAAGCAAATAGTGAGTATGATCGGTACGTTTTGTCTCTGTGTTCAATATTATCGTAACTACCCGCTGCTTGGAACGCCGAGTTTATAGGTAGCCCGAGAATTGAATTGGCACCACCCATCAGTGTTGCTGTTCTCTCGATGAGATTTTAACACATCAGTCTTGTTCATACACCTTCTCATAGAAACCTGACAAGTGTTTTTGATTCAGCGACAAAGACAAACATGCCTTCCCAATCGTTGTGTGATTCATTGTGGTTTTATCAACATACAACAAAGAGTATTCATTGCCAATTAGTTAACAATATCCAAATTCCACTTCTAATAATACAACGACGAATGTTGATTGAGAATCTGTTCCTTTTTTTTAAAAAAACTATCGCAGCTGATGGAAGCGCCGAACAGTTCATGTGTTTAGTCAACTGGCATTGTTCAAGAAATGTGTTCTTCCAACGGATTGTGAGAGATTGCAGGTCAGTCAGCAGGCTTTCCTCGTGAGAAGGCTGCTATAAGACACTCGACGTTGCTTGCTCAATGGGCCTGGAATTCATAACTAGCGGTACATGTCTGGGGTCGATCAAAAAGGCTGGTTGGCCCGCTTTGGGAGCCCGGGTGAAATATGACGATACGACGTTGATGCATGTGCGCTTCCATCACTACATGTCCACGCTCGAAGTTTCGCAACCGTGGCTGCGATACCAAGGAATTCGGGCGGTTTGGCGTATTACACCGTGCCTACCTTACACCGTTAAGAAATGCGCTGTCTCTGGGCAATTAAGAATGCCAGAGATGAGCCCTCAATGCAAGCTTCAGTGCTGAAGCTGTTCCCAGACAAGAGATAGCCCACGAATAGCATCGGGAAACAGCTGTGGCCAGTTCGAAGGCCACTCGCTAATATACGGTGCTGCGCGAAGCCGCGGGATCCAAGCGTCCGGGCTGCTAGAATCCAGTGGCGAGACATTACCCCAGGCACGCCTCCCCGTGTTTGTCAAATATTCAGTAGCATAATCTACAAACAACTCTTGCAGGTATCGCAAGTCGTCGTTAGAGATAGTTGAATCTTTGGGTCGGTGAGCTTGCCGTGCCATCTGCTCGACGATTCGCCGTCGGCCATCCGGTGTCGTCGGATCTGCTTCGTTCCAACTGCCAATCCATCTTCGCGACCCTTCAAAGTCGAGATTCATGCCGTATGTATGCGACATGAAGTCGATCGTCGTGTCACGCCAAGCGAAGAACCTACATTTATCGCATTGATCTGGTACGCGGCCACCTTCATGTTTGGTGAGCGGAAAATCTGCAAGTCCTTGGCAGCCGCGAGGCGCAGAAAGAGCATGAATCCCATGTTGACATGTACTGAAAGCGCATTTGAGCCCACAAAGACTGCAGTTCGTGGGATCATTTAGTTCAAGTCCCTGCTCGCGTCTGATCATCATTAGGCACCGATGGCCATAGACATGGCCGCAGAATAGAACGACAGCGTCATGTCCATCGTCTTGGGGCTGTGAGTATCTGCCGGCATCGTTGATCTTGCCAGTGAACGTAAGAGTTTCATAACAAATGAAACAGCGGACGTTGAGCTCTCGCCAATTTCCCATAGTGCTCAAGAAGTTCCGCAAATTTGGCCAGTATGACTCCATATGTATGTCATTCGTGTGTTGGGTGCTGGCCATGCCATCTGAAAGTGTTGCGGAAGTTTGAGCTGTAGCTGTACTGTCACTGGTAGTAACCTGTTGCAATGCATTGTGATCGTAATCTATCTTGGACATCTTGTTCCCAAATCCAAAGATGACGTTTGTCGTCGATAGAATACGGTAGATCAAGGCTTTCGGAATATTTCTGAGTCTTTCATCATTCGCAAGCTCGTGCCCGTCGATCTCCGTCATGCCACTAATTCGAACGGCCTCGATCGCAAGATGCCTTGCCGTTAGAGACATAACGGCTCTATATCATATGAGAGCTTAATAAAAGTGCCGACTTGTTCAAGGTCTTGGTCCCTGCATAGTGAGAAGTTCAATAGGTTGAAAGTCGCCAGGACTTCCTTAAATAGACGCAGTGGCTCATACACAATAACTTCACGGCGTGTTCGTCGGCCGTCGTTGCATCGACCATTGAATGTTTTACTTGACAACAAAGAAAACACTGGTGTTATCAGCAGATATGACAGTAATTCCTGCTGCACCTATGTAGCTTCCTGACTGGAGGCTGTCTCACCCTTACAAAAAGTACCATTGTTCTCGAGGCCCGGCCAGCGGCTTTGGGTAAGGTGGTGTAGACCCGTTTTTCTCTAATTCACGCTGAGGTACAGAGCAACCACACAAGTCCCCGAAAGCCGTTATAAATGAGCGGTCATATCTCATTTCAAACCTGCAATATTTGACTGTGCCATGTGTTGTGGTATATACCAAAATGTCGGATGATAGATGTGATTGTGTATTTTGTCAACCCGTTATAGTTTCCTTGACCCTAACGGCCTTTCTTCGGCGTGATTCCTCGCGTCATCTGTCCCCAGATGTACAGTCCAGATATGAAAACCGTCACCATTACCGAGGAAAGGATTGCTTGTCATTTATCAGCATAAGACAATGTCTAATTGATTGCGGCCAGAGCTTTCTTTGTCTCCGTCTTCAAGTCCAGCTCTTGTAGGCCCAACAGTGTAATAGCGGCGTTCTCCTTCACCGCATGTCCCTGACCATCTCCAAACACGTATTGTTGAAGGAGTTGAATAAAAGCGCTGTAGTCTCCCTTTGCCAGTTTCTCATCGGCGATCTTCTCCAAATCAGAAGTATTGACGTTGCTGACTGTGAAAGTCGAACCGGTTTCCTCCTCGACAACTTTGAGCAGCTCACGTTGAGTTGTCGTGAAAGAAGCAACGGTAATGTACTTGTTTGCGGTCGCCTCGGGATTCTTGAGAACACCGGCAACAGACTTCCCAACAAAAGGAAGAGAAGAGGCAGAAAATGGCTCGTTTCCAGAGTCGAAGATCGTGACGGTCTTTGTCTTGACATCGATACCCAGCAAACCCTTGTCGAAGCCCTGTGACTGGTCAGAAATGCATTTCTATGGTTGAAACGCGACTTTGTTGTGATGCGACCTACCCAATCAAAGAACGGGCCGACGGCGATTCCAGTCCAGCTGAACCAGTTATGCTTCTTAGACAGCTCGATCAGATAGTTGGTGCTGTCAACCTTGGGCTTCAAAATTGCACCGATCTTGGTACCTTGTGCCTCACGGGTGTGAATGCCGAACTCTGACGGGATGAACCGCTTGACTTGCGCAGCAACAGCAGCATCAATCAGCGTCTTCTGGGCGCCCAGAGATGCGGTGGCAGCAGTAGAAACCACAGCGTCTTGCCCCTTCAAAGCTTCCGTGACGGACTCAACCGAAGACAAATCGACTTTCTTGACAGCAACTCCAGAGGGGAAAGTGGCGGTGGATTCCTTCCTGGAGACGGCAGTGACTTCGTAACCGCCTTCGAGAAGTCCAGCAACCACCTCTGGGCCAAGGTTTCCGGACGCCTACAGGGATTATCAGAACGCTTGGTTACGAAGGGGGCTCATGACGCAACTTACCCCGATGACAGCGACTTTCTTGATAGCAGACATGGTGATATTCGGGTGAGGAAAGGCTTCGTTATATTTGTGACAGAAACTTAGTGTTCGTACTTTATTTCCGCTGCTGTCGATTCGCAGTAGTTCTAGAGGGACGCAGCTCCTTATATGTCTTCAAGCCGCACTGACGACGAAGTGCCTCGCCCCGCCTTCGTCACATCATCGCGCAATAATGGGAGATCTCGCATGATTAGCCAGAGCTACAGCACGCGATACCCACTGCCGATTGTTATACCCGCATTATCAATCCATAACCTTGAATGAGTAGATGCATCCACGGCGACCGGAATCTGTTGCTAGGCCGAAGATTGAGTTTCCAACCCCCACCCTCCCGCCGGGACCTAATTACTTCCGCTAGCCGATTTACTTCCGACTTTACTCATCGATCGCTGATGTCTAATTAGTAAAGACCAAAGGTGGAAAACTCATGTTGTCCATAGTGACGAGATTTAGACTTTTCTCACGGCATGGGGTCTCGGGTTCTAACTCGGCATGATGTCGACTCAAATTGGGTTGTCTCTCCACGACTTTCTTGCTATATCAGCATGGTGCAACTCGGATTTTGACCAAAGAAGGCAAACTTGATATTTCTTACAGGATGAGATGCACCTTTAATGATAGAAGCCGGATCTATCATGGGAGAAATTTACCCAGCACCCCTGAGCCTGCAGCTTTTGTCTGTCTTCGGGGGCAACTGTGAGTAATCTGAGATTTTGGGATTGCAGATTTGCATTTACTATAGCTGAAATATGGTTCTCTAGTTGAACTCTCATTCGAGTCCAAGAAGACAATGTTGAGGCAAAGATGGACCACTTCCATTCGATATGGACGCCAGCGATGTCTTTGCTCAGCTCACGACAACACAAACCGGTTCATCGAATCCAGACGAAGGCCAGTAAATGGAAACGTCCAAGCTTTGACATATTGCATTTTCGAACATTGCAATTGATTCATTAATCGTGCCAACGCGGCAAGAAACAGACCTGTTTTCGACAGTGTAGGCAATTCGTAGCCGAGGCCCCCAGTCACCATGTGCAACAGTACAGCGATCTTCCATGGTTGAATCATAATATACCAAGATTTGTAGCAGATCTGATGAATATCTAATTGTATCGCTGCGTATTCAACGACAAGATATCGCATCCAATGGTGATGCTTCTTCTCTCGTTCCAAGTTAATGCAATTGCATGGCCCATGCGCGCAGCGCGCTACAGTCATTATGAGCCATCGTGACTCACTTGCCTCCGCCAATCAGAGGGTTCATTCACTTCGCGAAAACCGCGTCTTCGACTAGACGGAAACTTCTTGATATCTTCAACTCCTCACAAGACCTTATCCATGTTTCGCCCCTGAAGTTTGTCGAAGCCGGAAACCTGATCTGGCCATAACCGGCTCGCTTCCATCTATCTTATCCTACTCAACAACCATTAGCCAGCCTCTCCATCAACAGGGAGAGGCACTCGACCCTGAGTTCATGGAGACGCAAATGTCCCCCGTCGTCCGCTTCGAGCCTCGATACCGCCTGGAACCCGTCCGGCCACAACAGCCCAAGGAACCCGAGCCCCCTTGGCCAAAGCACATGGTGGCCGGCTCTCGACAACCTAGAACCAATGTTTGGATGGTCGCAAGATTCTTCAAATTCCATGGATGAAGTCCAATCTTACACCGACAACATTCCTCTCGAACCTCGTCTCGATTCGGAGGACTTGCAGCCAGCCTTGGAGTCGGCTGATAATGTAGCAAATACTAGGATTGACGACGCCAAAGAAGATAGCCTTTTGGGGTTGCTAAACGCGATTAACTGCTCTGCAGCACAGCAAACCCAAGGTAAGTGGCCTCTCGACCTTATTTCTGCTTGGTTTTAGGTTGCATACTGACAAGGAAACTACAGGTTCATCTAGCCGCGTCGGCGATTCTGAATACATCGAGTGCCCTGAGCCACACGATTATCAACACGAGCCCCTGGCAACACTGGATAAAAGAAGCGATCATCTTCTAGTCCCTGAGAATCACGTATCAGTGCTTCCACAACTGCGCGATCCGGCGCCTAAAGCCATGGGTCCGTAATCCTTCCCCGGGCCAGGATCGAAGCGAAAGGTCAACTCGGCGGATAACTATCAAGGAGACATAGCCAGCAATGAAGACTTAGCCGCGAACAAGCGACAGCGTAACACCATGGCAGCTCGAAAGTACCGTCAAAAAGGCAGGGACCGCATCGCCGAGCTGGAGGCCGCGTTGAAAACCGTTGAGGAAGAGCGGAATCAATTAAGACTCAAGCTTGCGAGGAAGGAAGCTGAAGTGGATGCTTTGAGAGAGATGTTAGATAGATGATGGTCCACAGAGGCTTGAGACCGCAGCATGTTGTACAGTCACAGGCTTCGTCTTCGGAGCCGATAGTTCTGGCTACGCAAGAGGAGTGAGAATTGTGTACCAACTGATCACGTTGTATCGTACAGATAACTATATTTGTACTCTCAAGCTTTCCATCCGTCTAATAATCTTCTTGAATGGCATCATCTTCTTTGATGGCATCCTGCGTTATAGCTAAGGGATAAGAGCTGAAGAGTCTATCTCAATGGTGGGGATGACCATCTTGTGTCCGGGTTCTTCTTCTGGCTCATAACACACGCCTGAATGATGGCGGTGTGCCCCAACTCTAGAGAGCCGGATCGTCACTTCGACAGTAGTGTTTCCGATGGGGTTTGATATGAATCGTACTCCAGCCTCGCCCCAGGGAAAGATACGAAGTGCGCTAGACTTATGCAAAACCTCACCCCGTGTGCATTTTTGACCATTCAATAAGTCTTCAATGGTTTTTGGATCATCCGACACCACTGGAAGAAGCACGTCACAATGCCATGAATCTGCGGTGTTGGCAGTAGCACGCTGTTGATTGCCGAGGACAATGATGAAGTCAGACTTGCGCTCTTCCTGTCCCGGCAAGTCGACCAAAACAAAGAAGGCCCATGATGGATCGAAGGCTTGGAATGCGGCCAGTACTGCGACAGATCCAGTAGTCCCAATATTGTACGCGTTACCAAGCCGTTCCAGCATGAGGCGAGGGCAGGTGTACACAATTCTTGCGGTAGCAGAGTTCCTCTTGCTGAATATGATATCCGGGGCCCCGCTTGTGATCGGACATTGGACAGTGTCCGTTCTTTTCCAGTACCGCTTGGCGGGTATTGGTACTGCGCGAAGATATAAAGTCATTGGTTTGAATGTTCTCAGCATAGCTCGGGGCACCAAATAAAGGGCATCCGATGATTTTCTCGCGGCTGCATCAGGTGCTACATGGGGTTATTTCTCGTTATATTCAGCTTTTACGTCTATGTCAACACGCTTGCATACGAAATACGCTCGACCTTGATATTGATAGACTGTCCGTTCAATCTCTCAAGAAGCCTCAGTGGGATCCCTATTCTTGTCAGTCTTACATCTAATGAAGTCCAGTGATTCATCACGATAACTCACCAGTCAGTCACAAGTCTCTCATCAAGACCATCCATCTCGGCCAGATCTTCCTTGGAGATCTCAAAGCTTCCAACACTAGCGTTCTCGATGAGTCGTTCTTGGCGAACACTCTTCGGAAGAGTGATCATTTCATGTTGCAGCGACCAGCTGTAAATAAACTTGTCAGCAAACAACACATGGAAACAGTAATATGAGGGGTTTAACTTACCGCACAAACAGCTGAGCCGGGGTGCAGCCGTATTTCTGGGCCAGCTCCAAGATCTTGGGGTGCTTCATGCGCATTCCACGGGCCAGGGGCGCGTACGCCTCGATGGCGATGTTGTGCTTGGCGCAAGTTTCCCTGATTCCAGTCTGAGTGTTGAAGGGGTGAACCTCGATCTGGTTGATGACGGGGGCAATGCGGGGCTTGGAGGCCATGAGCTCCTCAATCTGCGGTGACATCAGTTCAGGGTTCCAGCGGATCTCAAATCAGTCTGATTTATGAGTGAGACTCACGTGAGCAGAGCCGTAGTTGCTGACACCTCCCATCTTCACCTCGCCCTCGGTGATTGCATCCTCCAGGGCCTTCCAGCTGGTCAAGCGGGCCTCCTTTCCACCGTAAGGGCTATGGAGGAGGAAGAGGTCGACGTAGCCGAGACCGGAAACCTTGACGGACTCCGTAATAGAACGGCGAACCTCGTCATAAGAGGTGCTGCAGCTCGCAAGCTTAGTGGTGTAGAAGACATCCTCACGCTTCAAGCCTTGGGCATTCTCGCCGCTGGCCAGGTAGTCGCTGATCGCCTTGCCCGATTCGCGCTCGTTGCGGTACATCTGCGCACAGTCGAATCCGCGGTAGCCGGCGTTCAGAGCCCAAGGGATGGTCTTGGTGGCTTCCTTGCCGGACATGCAGTACAAACCCAACTGGATCTGAGGGATCGTCTTGCCATTGGCCAGCTATCTGCCGTCAATAATCGCGGTCACATATAATGAGGGGTTGAGACTCACAGTAAGCCTGGTGGCTAGGGTGTACTTCGTCGTCGCCATTTTCAGAATAGTTGCTACTTGAAAATCACAAACTCTTCTCCTGAGAGGTTTTTGGGTAGGAATTTTTGGGAGAGCTCGGAGTTGAAGAAGCACGCGGAAAAGAAGTTGCCCGACGCTGCGACACTGCGGGCTGACCCGCCGTGACATCACGCTGGAATGAGGGGCGGCGGTGGGGCCTCGCCCGCCCCCGGTTTCGGTCTCCGAAGAATCATGCCATGAAAACTCCAATGGAGCCCGGCGGAACACTCTACTCGGACGACATCGCCGACAAACGCGGATTTCATACGTGTTCGTTGTTCAGAGACACACGATTTGAGCTATTTACCAAACGGGTTTTCCCCACCTTCCGCTCTCGACATCTTTTCATGGATTGACGGGCCTCATTCTAAAAATCGGGCCCGCCCGGCTGTCTTCGATAACGGCCGGGACCAAAATGGCTTTCCGGATCGCGTCCCACAAGCAACAAGAAACGTCTTGACTGTAACCACCCAGTCAAGGAGTTCTCTGACAGTAGCTTCAACTCGTCATGATAAAAAACTGGCTCTCGCCCTTCAAGCTCGGCCTCTTGTATCGCCTCGTCGAAGTCCCGCCCACGAATATTCTCCTCCTGGCAGATGAGTTCCATTGACCAAGTTGTTCAGTCGATTGTTTTGTGTCCTTCATCATCGGCAATGTTCACGTTGAGCTCAGGAGCGGCGAGCAGCTCATGTATGATGCTCTTAAAATGATAATTCTTGGTAAGTTGGTACCCCATCATAGCTGTTATTCGAAGTCGCTGGCCCAAGCCGGTTTGCCTTAGTAGCCAAAACCGGTGCCCTCCTGCCCCTTTGACTTGGCTCAGTGTCAGACACCGCAGCAAAATGCAATGCGGTGTGACCTCTTTGGTCTCGGGCATTCACCAAGGCCGGTTTGCTTCTCAAAAGAGTCTGGTGAGATCTTCAAGACTAATGTATATTTTTAACTCGTTATATCAATTCTGTTCTAAGGGGTATATCTTTATGAAAGTCTCAACGGTTTACTGTAACATCTAGTGCAAAATACGCCATATTCTGTGCGTTTTGTATCTTGTCTTTAGCATCAATATGCTCACAGCTGTCGTCGTTTTAGTAAGACGTTCAGCCTCCATGCTTGGATGTAGGAACTTATACGTACCAGTAAGGGTGATAGCACGATTTGCTAACATCATTTGGTGCCGGGGCGTAGTTTTCGACGTCAGTACATCTTCTCTCCTTTCCGACGATGCCATCAATGTGTTGTATCTCATGAAGCAAGGCGAATCCTGACGTGAGCTGAACTTTCCCAGACTGCTCCCACCCAGAGGTCCGCCAATCGTCTAGCATGTTTTGCCATGTGATTGAGTTGAAGAATGGCGGACACAATGTGACTATGGGACCTGTGTTGTCCGAGATGGCTCCGATTCCGAAAGCAATAGCAACAGCCCCAGGTCCGCAGAGAGAAAAGTCGCTAGGAATGCACATGAATGTTAGCCCAGTCGGGCTGAGTGCGGCCAGATTGGCGTCGTGAATTCGGTTTTTCTCATATGGAAATCTGAAACTTGCGACGGAATCGTAGTTGTTGGTTTTGATTGCTGTTCTCATGGTATCCTGAGCGTTTTCCTCTTTGGTGAGTTAGCCTATTGCTGGTGCTGAACTGCGTGCATCTCAATCAACTTACTGCCAAACCACTTGGTGAATGCCGCAGAGTTCGTAGCATCTGACTTCCCAAGTGCATCTGAAGCCATTCGGGCTAAGTATTTAGCCTCGACCACAGCCCCGTGCAGGGTCTGTATTTGATCATCGCTGCAGCCTAGCTCGTCTTCATCCGCCTGGTCTACAACGAAGTAGCCATCTAAAGCTCGTTTGCGATGAAAGCTAGAGTGTATGCTACGAGCCTCGGCCCTACGAGTCTCAGCCCTATGGGCGGAAGAAAAGGATACAAGAACGATCAGAACGAAGAAACAAGAAAACAACTCCATCTTAACGAGCGTTGCAGGGCTAGAGTAGCCGGGCGCGAGAGGGACAGGACAGTTTGAGAGGTGCTTATTCCTAACGTGGCTACCCATAGTCTGTGTATATATACTGAAAGTGCCCTGGCGTTCGGAGGGGCTACGCGACTCATTTAGCAGCATGTGGAATTGGATGCATAATGCGCCATAATAAGAATGCAATACCCTGCTGACATTTTAAACTTCTGTCAAATTAAAGGGGTATGGAGAACACTAAATAAACTCAGGCTCGCCGCTCTTGGAAAACGCAGAGGCCGAGCAGTTTCCCTCACCCTGTCCACCCTGCTCACCCTGCCTTCACCTCACGCGTCACTTTCCCATGTTAAGAGTGGCCACGCTCAGGTAAGCAGGATGGAATCGCATTTGAGCAACAAAATGTCCTGCCAACATCCGCCGCCTGATTGTACCTGTTGCAACACTTACAACGCTGATGAGGTCTTCCCAACAGCGGCTATGATGAAAGTCAGCCACACCGTTGGCCACTTCTCCTCAGAATTCGCTTCAATCGTTACCCGGGCCGTTGCACCATGGCAGACACCCCTTTCCATTTTGCAAGTCCACAAACCTGTCATTGACCGCCAAAGCCTCATCCTTTGTCCTATGGGGAATGTCTGTCAGTACCGGACGACCATCATGGCTACGAAAGCTTACATTGGAGATCCGCAGTAAGCCATGTTTTAAGAGTTGAAGCAGCTCGTTCCTAATGTTTGAGTCCAAGCCCTAATGTTTTAGTTCAAGCCAAGGGCTATTTCTGTCACGGGGAATGACTTTGCCACACATTTCGCGCGGCAGGATGTTGTAGCCACCGAATTGAAGCTATTCGGGTCTGATCGACTATCATAACTCGACACAAGCTTCAACAGGCTTTGACTTTGGAGATACACGTCTTTCGCAGGTCGGACTTTCAATGCAGTGCCTAAGTCCTCCGGAAACTTTTCAGCCTGTCGACGGATTCTCTCACAATGAAAAAGGGGTTCTTGTTGGTGAATAGAGACTCTATTGCAGAAGGGTTCACACTTTGCGATAAAAGCAGCCAGAGCTTCCAATTTTGCAACGTCGGCCTAATGCGCCTGAAGCAATGAGTTGAGATCAAAGGTCGCACTCTCATTTGCCGAAGATTCTCTCCAGGTTGGCCATTCGCCCAGCAGTCGAGATGTCAAAACTCCTGGTTCACATTAGTTGCCAAGGTACTGTATGTGTAATCAACCACCTAGGAGTCCTTCACAAAAACGTCCAAAAACATGACCTCCCACTTCCAACCCTTCTGCCGAGCCAGCATGTTCCACTCCCCCAACAGATCATGCAAATAGTGAATGTTTGCCTTCAGATAGTATCCCTGGTCCTTCTTGCGCAACCAAGTAGGCGAATCGGCATAGGCGCGGGTGTACAGCATCGTAATCCACATCACATCCTTCCCACACAGCCCAAACTCCTCGCCCTTGGGGCCGAGCAGCTCCAGCACTCGCTCAAAGAAGGCTTTCCAATCATACTCCACCTCGACGGCCTTGGCCTTGACCACCTGGGTCTCGTTAGCAATCTTACATCCCGCGGCGGTGGTCACCTTCTTGATGCGTGGGGGCACGTTGTGGCGCAGCTCGTTGACGGCGTACATGAGCACGTCGGTGAGCTTGAAGCAGACGTCGTCGAAGGGCTGGAGGAGGTCGTAGTATTCCTCCCACGGCAGGTCGAGCTTGAAGCGGGAAGGCTTGAGGAAGTCGAGGGCCGCGCGGTGGGGGTAGGGGATGAGTTGCTCGATGGGGTCGAAGCGCAGGCCTGGGATGCGGAGGTAGGCTTGCGGGGTGAATTCGTAGATGAATTCGGCGGAGGTTTGGGACTTGGGGGTGGTGGTGGGGTCCATGATGTCTGTCTGTGTTGTTCGTTTGAACTGGGTATTGAATTGCTTGGTTCTGAAGCCTGCGGGAGTCGATAAGCGGCTTTTGTAGGCATGATAAATCGTTGCAAACCACGACGAACAGATACATTGCAAGCATCGATGTACGACTGTTCCTGATACCTTTTGTCTTTGTATAACACTCAACGAAAACAAGTCCCAGACCTGTCACATTGCAATTATCATGGAACCAAATAGTGTCTTTGTGCTGAGAAAATCAATGCCATTGTTCAGTTTGATGTCAAAGACAACTAAGGTAGAAATGCATATTCGGTGCAGGTACTGAACGCAACCACCCGCCAACAAAGCAACCAGTGGCATCGCGTCAGCTCGACAGAGACCCACGGATACAGCATGCGATATCTCTCAAGTGGAATATAAATCGCTTGGCGCGGTCGACATGGGCGTTGCGGCGAGCCGCGTCCACACGTGGCGGTGATCTTAGACGCGATAGGCCGCCTGGTGGGCCAAGCAGTCCAGTCTCCCGACCACGATTTCAACGACATGCGATCGGCGTACTGATAAGGAGACGGCACTCCATGGTTCTCGAAAAGAGCAACACTGACCGTATCCTTCGTTACGACGCGTTCGTCAGAATTCTTCACTGCTGGCAACCCTCTTGAGCCGCTCAACGAAACGAAACCAGTTGAAATTCTACAAAACCATTAGACACCCATCCATCCCGCTTGGCAACTTGATGTCAGCAGCCGAAGATGGCCAGGACCACAAGGACAATCTGCGTGTTCAGGGTCCCTACATCCAGTCGCCTGTTCAGATGGAGGTAGGACGAGGCGCCCGTGCAACCAAGCGCCTCGGGGGCAACAGCCAGACAAAGACGAGCATGAGTACGAAGAAGAAGGGGCCCAAAGCCCTCCGGAAAACAATCCAACTGTCCTTTTGCAAGATTCCTTCTCTCCTATGTAGCCTGCTTACCAACCCCTTTCAACAGCGCGACGACAGCCCGCCTCGTTGCCCGCGACAGCCGCATCACCGGCATCAGACCCTTCCCCCTCAAGCAAAATTCTGCACAAACGTCCGTCGTCGTCGTCGTCGTCGTCGTCGTCATCAGCGCCCGGATCGAGAACCTCGACGCACCAGACTATCAAAACTCGACCTGTCGTCGCTCCATGTCTTCGGGACCCGGCAAAATCGGCCCCCGAGCCTCCCCCTCCGTTCCCCGAAAGCGAGAGGCTGGACCCCACGGACACGGGCCACGGATATCTCGGCCAGACAATAAACTGCCTGGGCGAAAACGACCAAAAGAATACCCCGAGATCTGCGCCCGGAGGAATAGGCCGTCCAATAGCATTCATATCGAATGCCTTTTTGGGCGGGACGCTTGAATGTAGAGAGGTCGAATCACACGTGTATCCGAGACCTCCGTTGATGACGGGGCCCACCGAATACGAAAGGCGCCGCAGATGCCGGGCGGACACGCGCACATATAAGCAACCAGGCTCTCCTTCACACTAGACGCTCAGCAGTAAAATGTTTGGTAAGATGTTGTCTCTTTTCTATCGACGAAGATTCTCATTATAACGGGCTAATACAAAATGTACCCTGGTGATGGCCTATCGAAAAATCAAGGCCGAGGCCGGTTGTCATTTCCCAACGCCTCTACAATGCTATGGAACAGATAAGCAAATAATTCTTTCTTCCGCATTTCTCATACAGCATTTTTTCTTCTTCTCTTCGGTCGAAGATTACCGCACGGCAATGTTCTTCATGCGACCGGTCGTGGGAACGGGCTTCTCAAGTTTCAAGGCCCACAGAAGCATATCTTCAGCAGGAAGGAACACCAGCAAAGCACGATTGCAGAGGTACGCCATCAGCGCACAGAAGGTTGCAACGACGGCGTCCATGAGGTAGTGGTTGGCCGTGCCGACGATGGTCAGCAAAATCCAGCTGGGGTACCAGACACCGAAGGCGAACATGGCCCAGCTCTTCCAGCGCGCGCGCTTCTCCTGGATCTCTCTGACCTCGACGTCATCGATATCCAAAGACTTGTCTAGATCGTCCTTGAGAAGGTAGTTACGCAGGCGACCGAAGAGGAGGTTAAGAATCGCTGAATCGGCGATGAAGACGCATCCGATGGCGAAGGCATATCCAAAATGCATACTCGGCATCGCGGCCAACTTGTTGACGAACTTTCCACTCATCCACACACTCTCGGCGTTCTCCATGTTGACGGTATCGACGAAGCCGTACTCGGAAGGCATCAGGCGCGGGGGCGCGCACGGGTAGAAGATGAAAATGATGAAGGCACACATGTTCAGCAGAGTCATGGTGCGGCGGACTGTGCAGAAGCGGGCATGGGTAGGCGCCATGGCATAGTAGTATCCGATAAAGCCAACGGTGCCAGGGATATGAATCATCGAGTAGCCACGGTTGAGGATAGTCAACCAAATGCCGCGGAAATCACCAGCCTGCGCGCCCTCCAAGAACCAGTGCGACACGCGCCACTCCAACCAGCGTTCCGGACCGGTCCTGGTACCCTCACCGAAGAACTTGGCCTCGGACTCGAGCAGGAACAGGCCATGTCCCTGGGCAACCTCCCAGAGAGACTTTCTGCCGCCGTAGTAGCTCTGCGCGAGGCTGCCGGTCATTCGGTAGAAAAAGAAGGAGATGGCCCAGTAGAACATTTCGATGAGGAAGGGGAACTTTTGCAGGATACGGGAGTGGACGTATTTTGCGTATCGACTCGAGTTAGGGGTCTTGACGCGAATGCATCCGAAGATGGTGCGAAACTTTGGCGGGTGAGGATCGGTTCGAATGGGGCTGCCGAGCGAGTCGTAGTCGTCGGACATTCTGGGAGATTCGGCTCCCTCGAAGAGAGGCTCGTAGGTGGCGCCATTACGGCGGAGGATGGAGAAGTTCTTGCGGCGAGTGAACCACAAGGCGGTAAGCATGATTGAAACAATCAGCTAGTGCTGGTGTTAGCGGGTTGATCTCTTTCTTGTGTCTGGCTCGCCAAGAAGTGGGAATAGCCTCGACTTCTTACAATTGGTTCTACCCAATCCGGTGTCCTCCATGTATGCACCGCCTTCCAGCCGCCCTCGGGCGTGCCATAGGGCAGCTTGCCGTTCGGAAGCTTGCCGTCGGACATTATGTTGGGGTGATCGGGATTGCGCTCTCGAGTGTCGGACGAAGTGCAGGGCCTCCTATTTCAAGATGGGGCCGTTTTCCGTTTGAGTCGGTTTCCAAACACTGTTTTCTCTACTTGGTTCGTAAAGTCGAGGATCTCGGTCTCAAGTTCGTCATACAGCAGCAGGAGTGTTGACGGAGTGTGCTGTCGTGGGTGTCTCGCAGGCGGAGATTTTTGCCGAGTCGTCGTCAGCGTGTATTCCCCAAACGCCTCCCAAATGTCTGTGCCTTATCACAGCAAGTCGGTTGGAACCAGCGAAGGACGAACGAAACGCAATAGCCGAATGGTCGTCGAAAAAGGGGATGGTAAGACGGCAGGCGGCGTCATACAGTCATCAACGCAAAGAAGAAATGCGACGATGAAAAGGTATGAAAGGAGAAAGGGGAGGGGAGGAAGGGATCAGAGTGAATGAAGGCCGACAACAACAACAGAGTGAAGCGGTAGCGGAAGCAGCAGGCTCTACGTGCGGTGTTGGGGACGGGAGGTGGGATCCGCCGTTCATTTTAACGGATGGGCCGTTTTGGCAGCATCGAAGGGTGCCTCGACCAATTGGCAGGGCCTCATCGGTCTTGCTGGTCGCTCCTGCGTGGGAAAAGGATCGGTCAGTCGCAAAAAAGGCAGACTCAGTGGGAAAAAAGGTGGGAACATGCGGCATCTGGGCGCGATGCCAAGACTTGATGGGTTTCTTCTCTTTTGCGCTGCATCCCTGCCGGCCACCGAGATTCGATCCAAAAGGGTAACAAGTCATGTCGCTCCTTTCTTGGTTTTACTTCTGGGCAAGCGCACCTTCACTTGGGGAGCTGTAAGGAAGGTGGGGGGGTCTGGGCACATTCGAGTCTATC
Source organism: Colletotrichum theobromicola (assembly GCA_014705045.1). Taxonomy (NCBI): domain Eukaryota; kingdom Fungi; phylum Ascomycota; class Sordariomycetes; order Glomerellales; family Glomerellaceae; genus Colletotrichum; species Colletotrichum theobromicola. The sequence goes on along the minus strand of JABGLZ010000606.1, from coordinate 122,245 downwards.
CATTGCAACTGCTGCTGCAACTGCCTGTGCTGGCATGCCCACAGGGTCACCTACCTTACCTAGCATTCGGTGCTCTGATAGCACCAGCATCTACAGTGTACCTAGGTAAGGTACCTACCTTCCCTCACTTAAGGTAGGTATCAGGTATTGCTGGCAGCACCTTCCGCACAGGTCTGGACGTTTTCCTGCAGCCAAAAGCGCAGGAGCTGGTAGGTAGATGGACAGGGCACGTATCTTTTCAAGAAGTCTAAAGTGGGGGCGATAGCCAGTTTCAGGAAGTAGCACTGTTAAGTGAAAGGTCCTTTACCTGTACGAAATCAGCAGCAAGGTCCACGTTCCTCCCCAATGCGCTGCATCTCGACGTGAGTCGTAACTGACGGTGGAAGGAAGGAAGCAACACCTTGTGTTGGTGATGCAGGAAGCACCGGTACGCCTTCCAGTGCGCCTGCCCGTCTTAGACTGCTCATCAACCAGGCTGTGGAATTCCAAGAAGTCGTCTAAACGGCAACAACCATGGCGTAGAAGGCGTTCCTGCCTTCATCAATCACAGTAACTATCAAGGCAGGAAGGTAAGGTACTTGTTCTTTCCATTTGCGCCTGCCCTTCCTTCCTGACATCTCAGACCCCAGAGCGACACGCGGCTTCCTCGCACTTGCAATGAACCAGACTGTTTTTAGCTCCTCCCCGGCGCAATCTCACCTCGCTCAGCCATTTGACTCTGACGACTCTTTTTCTCCTTCCTCTGTCCTTTCCGTTTTGCCGACAACCGTGTCCAGTCAGTCAGGGCAGGTCGCCTTACACGATGAATTGCCAACTTTACTCTAACTCCGACCTTTATTTCTATTCTTGATATTTCTTTGACCATCTCTATCGTTTCGGAGCCAGGCCTTCCCGGCCACAAAGTCGCTGGGCCATACCCCCGACCAACACCTCGCCCCCAATCACCATCCAGAACGACACCTCGCCGTCCAACTTGTGGTGGTTGCCGTACCCAGCGTCAAGCTTCTGCAATGCGTCGCCGTCATATGCCATGAGCTGAGGTCAGGTACATGCTTGCTGCTTCCGGGGAACGAACATGCGCCTCCCCTCCCTCCTCTCCTGTTCCCACCACCGCCTCCTCCCGCCTTATTATACCTTACAGAGTACCTTACGGGCATCTCGCTCTTGCCCCAGAATACCCTCCAAGCTGAAGGTTCCCGTCACCTTCGCCCCCAAATCGACCCTAACACACTAAAGGCAACCTATCCAACCTTGTTGGCCGCCACAGACGCTACCAAACTCTCTTCATCCCGCCTCGGCAGACTACAGTTATCCAGCTTTTCCAGATGACTTTCAACCACCAAGAGATCACGATTGTAGAGGCATACTCAACACGCTGATGATATCACTCTGCATTGCGAGCCTGCCTATCTAATCTAAATGCCCTGGTCGCAAACCTGATGCTTCATTTGGCCCCGGTGCACGCTAAGAATACCGCACCAGACGGCGCCGCCGTCGGCCATGCCCGCTATTCAACACTCCATCAGCCGAAGAAATTCCTCAATCCCGGCGGTGGATCCTCTCGCTTCCTAGCCGCTTGGCTCTTCCGAAATTCGTTGCCAGTGATGCCCGGCCTGCCCTGGCGACCGCTTGCAAATTCCCATCAACGATATTCCGCTCGCCTTGTTTCCGCTACTCTGTTTCAACCATCCGCCCGGAGAGCCTCCCAAGCCCAGCTCGGAGTCCTACTCCGTAGCTTGGAGCCTCATCAGACTATCGATGTCTGGTTTATCAGATCAGATTCAAATTCTTCTTTGACGCAGCTCCGCTGCTTCTGACGGGTGTGATTGACCACCAGGCTTCCGCCAAGAAAACGAGCTGCTCCTGCGCCTGCTAAGCCCACTCAACCTGATGAGCATGTCTCCCTGCGAGCCTCGACTGTCTTCACCACAACCTGATATGCCATCGGCGACCACTATTGTCGATGATCGGCAATGTCAACTGACATCCACAAGCTGTGGTGGTTGGTTGGAGGCACAGACGCAAGCTAAGCTGTTCACGACGACCACCAGCAGGTCTCGTCCCGCACGGCGTCCAACGCATTCGAACTGGTGGTCATGCCCCGTCGAGCAACCAATAGCTGTCGGATATCTTGGCGGTCGCGAGTTGTCGGGCCAAACCACCCGCGACTCAAGCTGGGCGACGCACTGTAAAACGGCGCCCAAGAAGTCCGGCGCTGCGCTTCTGCAGGAGGCGTAAACTAGTTGGGCGATCCAGTCTAAAGTCGCCCAGAGCAATCCGCTTGCATTGCAATACAGAGAGTGCGTTCCAAAGTCGCCAAACTTCCGTCGACAAACCGAGCATTCGGCCAGTCATGAGCCCCTCAATCCGAGAATGAATGGGGCGCTGATTAACAGCACGCGACCTCTCTCCCTCGCGCCCCTGGATTCGCACCAGCCACACGAGGTCACTTGCTTTTAGGGGCTTAACGCTACCCTCCAAACTCCAGGTCACCCACACCCATTTCCGCACCTACCGGGATGTCGGTGCTTGCCCATCTCCGTTTCCCTCACCTGTTCCAACGGTGGAGGAGCGATGCCTTGTGCGAATCTGACTGCAGGAACGGGACCCATTCCTCTTACGCTGGGCAGGTCGCACCAAAAGGTGACAGGCCGCCCGCCGCCAGACAGCCTTTCTGACGACAGCAGCTCTTGTTTCTGGCCGGCATCCAGCCGTCTTGGCGTTGCAGGTTGTCGGCTCTCGGGCACACTCGCAACTGTTGAAACCTGGATGCGATGCCCGGCCAGTGTCTGCTGCTCTGTGCAATAATCATTTGCGCTACATTTCTCGATACGAAGTAAGCATAAACAAGCCTTTTCGTGTAAGGGGGGAAAAGGGGGTCCATGGATCTATATCCCGGCTTTTGCAGGTCGAGCTTCCCGTCAATCTCACAAATCCGAGTGAGATGCCAGCAGCATCCACACCGAACGCGCCAGACCGCTGGCCAGTGTGCCAGTGACTGATGACGACCCTACGACTGGGCGGCAAATACGCGGGAACTGATAGCGATGCGCAGCTGCGAAATTTCCCAAGGAATCCCTTGTACAATCAGAAAAGCGCCTACACGAACACTGGACCCTGGTTCGGTGCAACCCGCGCATCTGGCTCCTGCGCAATCGAGTGCCGATTTGTGGACAGTCAAAAGCTTGACGCGTACAACCTGCAAATGCAGACACGCAATTTCTGCTCATCCCCCACACTGCCGGCTCTCCGCTTGACTCGCCGTCTTGGCCTGCGGTCGTCGATTCTGAAATCTGGGGAACGGCACTACTTTCGCAGACGAGAGCATCAAACTAGTCCCTCCCGCTGCTTTCGTTCGAGGAATCGGCACAGCTACCCGCACAGCCAGAAATACAAACCGTTCACCCAGAGGATGGCTGGAAATGCGTGCCGAAAAGCTGCATCAGTCTCTAGTTGAGCCGCGGATGAGCTCAGACGGTCATGCACGGCGCCCGGATGGGGCTCGGGGTGTCTCGCCGACACGTGCAATTGAGTTGCACCACAATAAATCATCAGTTCCGTGCCACGTTCTGGAGCTGATCCAAGTTCCGTCGTATTGGGATGTCGGTAGCGAATCAGTCCCTTTTGCTGAAGAGAATCGCAGTTCGGGTACCGACATGCGGGAAACTTGACAGCCCCCAACCAAGATGCGGTCCATTCAAGGTTATCGTCCCATCATCCCATCATTGAGCAGTCTCGCCAGAAGCTAAAGCCTCTTGCTCGACAGGAGGGACGTTTGGGACGAGCTGGGCACGTTTCACAACCATCATGCTGTTCAACTCAAGTCTGCATCTCCACGACGCGATTCTGTCCGGCTTCCTGCATCTCGTGATCCAGCCGGATGCTGCAACGGGTGCCCTGGTATGTCTCTCCTGCATCGAAGGGAAATCCATGCGATTCTAAAGCCTACGTCATTGTCAACCGCCGCCAACCCTGGCTCGCAATCGCGGCCGTTAGTGTCGAAGGTTTTGGATTGCCCTGCTACAAGACTCTTTTGCAGACAGCAAATGCACTCAGGCTCATGCTTGACGGGTTCACCCCGGCCGCGTGTCCCTTCATCGGGAGAATGAATTCTGCCGCCACTGGCTGCCAAGCCACGGGGCGGAGCAACTGAATTGGCTTTTTGCGACAGGCCGCTGTTCCGCGGGGACCGCCTGCCGCGTAAGTCTTGTGCGAACTAACGGCAATGTGTGCCGTGATCGCGGCCGATTCGAGGTGGGTCCCGCCTTCCGAGAGTTTGCGCCGGCTAACGGCAAGCACGGGAGCTACGCAGGCGCTGTTCATTTCACCAACGCCTCACTAGGCGACTCGTTTCAAGAAGAGAAACATTTCAGAGACGGGGCTTCCTTGAGGATGTGACTCGGGTCATGGCAGCTCAGAGCCATGGAGCTTGCCGCGCTAGAAAGAGAGGCCGTTATCAACTGTCCACGTCTCTGGTAATCGTAAAGCTCGCGTTCGCCTAATCATTACATTGCCCCGATATTCGTGCACAGAGCTTGGTTTAGCTTCATTTTTGACGACTAATAGACATCAAGTCCTTTCACGTTTGCCGACACACTCTCTGTATCCTGATACTATCGTCACCAGTAAGAATATCACAACCAATCTTCACTCTGTGACCACAGCAAGACTGCATCAGGCCTCGCATCTATTCCCTCGCAATAAGTACAAGTACATATTCAAGGTTCACTCGATTTCCGGCGGTCTCGATACAATCAGCTGGCTCCAACAGCTAGTCTAGTTTGCGCTGCCGCTGCGACCTATAGTCCCAAAATCACGTTACATCCAAGTAAATCTGATGCGACTCCAAGCGGCTGATTTCAGGGTATTTTGGAAGAACTCGTATTTTTTCCATCGTGTGCAGTCTCATTGACCACGACAATACTGGCCGAGTAAAGAAGCCTGATTACTCCGACGCGATGTGACTCAATTCTAGCGGCGTCCTTCGCCCTAAAAACCAGGGGTTGATAATAGGCAAGTAAGCTTATTCTCAATTCGCTGTAGTAAATCAAATTTTAGAACAACGCCAAAATTACCACGCGAGGGACGCGGTCAGATTGGCCTCACCGCCCTTGAACACGAACTAAAAGTCCCAAGACGGGCCAGGCTGGGTGACACTGAGCGGCACAGCAACACGAGAAATTTCTGCCTTCATCGTGGTATCTTGGCTTAAAAGGGAAGTCAGCGGCAGGACGTTTTCTGTTCTCGATGGAGGCGTTCATTCATCATACCGTCACTCGCTATCGTCACTCATCTGAATCGTACATTCACCATGCCGCAGTTTGGCGCCATCACCTTGCTCGGCCTCGTAGGCAGCAGTCTCGTCGCCGCAACGCCTTTTGACCAGGAGAAGCAGAACCGCGACGCGGAATGCGATGTACGCCGTCCCACTTCATGTCCAGATCGAAAGCACTCTTGGATCGGGAAACTGACAAATTTCCACACGTAGAACGGCTGCTTCTTTGGAAGTTTTCCCGGCGGCTCGTGTACCAACGACGCAGCGTGCATGTGCACCCAGCAAAAGTACCGTGAGAGGTACTTCTGCTGCATGGCTGAGAAGTGCGATACCTCGGTTCTGCCCGGTGAGTTGCAGCTTTGGCTTTCTTGACGTTCCGATCTGCTAACGTCTGGTTTAGATTCCATCCAGCGCCAGACGTCCGAATGCGAGGCCCGGAACATGCCGTTTACTTTCGACACCGAGGCGGTTTGTGGGATCAAATTGAGTACGAAGGTCTCGCCGTATCCTACCCAGACGGTGACGGTGACTGCCTCTATTGGAAGTTCCGAGACTGTGACTACGGGGACGGGAGCCGCGACGACATTGGCTGCTGCTACGGGGACAAAGACGGAGGGCGCGTCTTCAGTTGTGCCTACGGCGAGTGCGAGTACCTCAACGGCGGACTCTGCTGCCTGGAGGGGCGCGCCGCAAGAGAAGATTGTAATGGGTGCTGCTGCTGTGGGAGCTGCTCTTGGCAACTTTTTGTGGTAGTTGTCGCTTCTTCTTGTTTTGTTTTTTCTCTGGCTGCTGGGCCTCTTTCACCAGCACAACGTGCCATATAACTTTGTAATCCATAGTAATCAATAATTTCTCTGAGTCTCTAGCCTGCCAACTGATCCGTAAACTAAATGTTTCTGGGCGATGTCGGTATTGGCGGTATGGAGCTGGTGATCGGGATAATTGTGTTCTCTCAATAGAAGAGGTGGATGTTGCAGCAGACGACGGCTTAATGCTTTGGGTCGCCGAGACTTCAGGCGTGGGTGAAAAGAAGACCACGCCAGTGGTGTTTGTGAGCGGGAAGGTTGAGGTGCCGGTTGCCATTGATGGAGATGCCGCAACGAGAGACGATGGCGACGACAATGACGATTGAAAGAGGGACGGTAATGCAGGAGATGATGATGGTGCGAAAGCCGGAGGAAATAGGCTCAAGGAGATTGAAGGTTGTAAAGAAGAGAATGAAGAGATGAGTCCGGAGGTTGCCGCTATTCTTGCTGGACTGCTCGACGAGTTTGAGCCAGCTGCGTCAGCTATGACCGTGCTTGTTACAGACAGCGTGCTGTTGATGCCAAGGTTGCTCTGGCTAGAGGCATCTTTTGTGGAAGCATCGGAGACGATCGGGTTTGTAATCACTATTTCCGGCCCAGTTGACAAGAAGGAGGAGGAGGAAGAGAAGTTGCCAAGTCCAGAAGTTATCATAGCCGATATGGAGCTCGGAGGTGTCAAAATTCTCGTGAGAGTTCCATTCGTTGCTGTCAAATTGTCAACAGCACCCGTCACTGTGCTCTCTGAGGCCGTAGCACTATTCAAGCTGGAGAACACCACCGAGCTAACAGATTCTGTTCCCAAGATGACGACACTGCTAGTTCCTTGAACGGTATTTCCGACGACCACGGTGACGATGATCGTTGAGACTACGCTGCTAGTCACGGTCTTCGATTCGGTCAAGGTTATGGCAACGGAGGTGAACGTCCGGGCCGTTACGCCGAGGCAGGAGCAGGCGGAAGAGTATTTTGAAAATGAGGAGCATGCAGACGCGTAAGCCGGGATGCTCTGCGGCGGCGGCGCCTGTCTGATGAACAAGGTGTAGGGCTCTGCGAGACTGTTCGGCGTCGTGATCGGGGCAATGGTGGAAGCAGGCCTGGTCGCTGTGGTGGCTGGAAGTGCCTTGCCCTCGATGGTGAGTGTTGATGTGACGACCACGAATACTGGTAGTGTCACTACTTCGGTTACAGTCCTTGATCACAAAATCATTCTCAGTCAAGTTCTGTAGAGGTCGTGTATGATGGTGAGAAGGGCTTACGCTGGGTTGAAGATAGTGACTGCCAAATAACTTGAGCAATCCGCTGCGTTAGACCGAGTCGCAAAAGTAGACGCAGCGAGCGCTGAGCTTGGTCAGTTTCTTGTTCCTTTTTTCACTCTCGAACTGACATGTAAAAGGCTGCGTAAGTATCACTAACCTCTGAGACAGTTATCGCGAGCACATTGGGCGGCGGACAGGCCGCAGAGAAGAGTGAAGACAGCAAGAACACAACACTTCATATCGATACAATGTTGTATGGGTTGAGATTGCATGGCGGTTCGAGCTGACAACTTTCACTTTCTAGAGATCTCTGGTCTTTATAGCTTGTACTTGGTAATTCAGGAGTCAGGACAGAGGCCGGCGCATGCCTGCAACTGTTTGTGGAGATGATGGCATTCCAACGTCTGTCGCCATCCGAGCAATCACATCGGATGAAGGCCGTTTTGAGACAACTCTTACCTGGTGAATACGTATCCAGTTAGATGTCTTCCCATCATGGAAATCGATATTTCAGAAGGGCACTTTCACGCGGGTACGGGAGCTGGCGAAAGTCATCAACCTTTCTGGCGCCTCTCCTTCCGAAGAATGAGTCACCATACTGACGTTTCTTACATCTCTTCCATCCCATCATTTTTAACTTGTCGCGCACGAGCCCCTGGTTCGATTCCGGGCGGGAGAAATATCCTTTCTTGCTGCTTTTTCATAGCTCAGTATGGCTGATGCCAGCTGAGTAGGTCAGTGAGGACGCCTACTTACGACAGAGCATTGAAAGTATTCAGCAACTACAGAACCCTCAATCGTAGTGATAGTCGGAGTTAAAATTTCATAAGTCATCCTATCACCCCTGCCATTGCTATCTTGCTTACTAGCCATGTAGTCTCAATAAATGAGGCCGTGCTAGCTAGCCTAAGTTCTAAGTCTCTAGCTAAGGTCAAAACCAAAGGCTTCATCTAATCATAAACACCATTTTGTACTACATGTTTTTAACTGGCTTGCTTTTGATTAACTAGCTCTAATCACCCTGTGAGGTCGCACGCAACAAGGTGTCGACTTGTAAGAGATTTTTGAGTAACTCGGAAGGGTATTCTGTGCACCTTGATGTGTGATTTTGATCTTTAAAAGAGTGCAGGTTTGAAACCCCTTTTTACAGATCGTCCTCAGACTTTTCACTCTTCCCTACTCAAGCTATCGGCCGCCGCTAAGAAATATCTTGACATCTACGAATCTATCCGAACCCACGAAAGATATATCTAAAGATTCACCACAATACGCTGCGCTGTTTCCCCGATTTCCGATACCATCTACATGTCTTTTCCAGGACCGTCTTCTCCCAGTTACGAAATATCGTCAGTTCGATACGAACCCCAAAGAAACCCGAGTTCTCCAAGATATGGACGCAGTCAAGATTACGACCGAGCATGATTCGGCGCTCACAAGACTTCCCACCGAGATCTTGCATATCGTTTCTTCCTTACTGGCTCCAAAAGACCATCTTAGTTGGATGCTGGTCTCGCATCTGTTTAACTCGATTCTTGGCGACCGTCTCGTGGTCAACTCCGTTGCGCGAGGGGAGAGTGTTGCCTTTGCCTGGGCCTGCGAAACTGGACGCCTTCACATCATGAGAAGATGCATGGATCTCGGAATGGAGCCTCGTCTGCGTGCACCAACGAGTAAACGATGTTCAGACCAAAAAGGTTGGCATGAGAAGAGAATGCGGGGCATTCTTCCTATGATTGGACTGAGCATGCTATCAGGGCAAGTTGATGCTGTCCGATTGCTGATTTCAAGGGGGCCCACGCTAGATGACTTACCCCACCAGTCCCCCTGGGAATCAAGCTCGTCTCGAGACCCATTATACTTCGCCCGTCATATACGAATGTTGGAGTTTTTGATGGAGGATAAAACTCGTCAGTATGTCGTTTCCGATGATGCGGACAGCTTTATCGGTGAATCGCACTACTTGAACGTATTGCTAGATGATGAAGCAGACGACGACGTCATCATATTCGTCATCGAGAACTCTCTTGACTACACAGAAAAGCTTGGTTTTCTCGTATTTAACGCTGTTGGACAACGTCGACTGAGTCTCGTTGAAAAGCTATTTAAAGCGGCACCTCAACTGACAAACGACGACCAACCGCTGAGATACATAAACGCAGCACTGATGCCAGCCCGCTCGTCGCCTTGGTCATGTAGCATCCAAAGTATGCTGGAAGTGTTGAATGCGGCTGCATCCATCTTGCCCTCGAAAAAGAACGACGAGTTTTCGGTTTCTGAGGTTTTACGCAGCGCACTGACGTCTGATGAAGTGAGTGCGTACAGTCTCGATTGGCTCCTGAGAAACGGTCTCGTCAGATCCAGCGAAGGCCGTGCGGCTCTCCACGGCACGGTTCTTCATGAATTTGATTTTTGGAGTGTAATCGAGACTCCCATCAAGCATCAAAAGCTCTCACTTCTCCGCCATTACGACAGCTCTCTCTCTCTTTACTGCCCGATCGGAAACACAGAGAACCCGCACCTCATCACTTATCTTGAGTTTCTTGATATCCTTGAAAGCCAGTTGAAAGACGGGGTTCTGCCACCATATATAGCCTTGGATGCTAGGGGGCTCCTCAAGAAGATCCTCACACACGGCACGATAGAAGGGACTTTACACCGCACGGCCAGGATTGTGGAGATGTTAGCGCTACATGACGCCAAAGTGCCACCTTCTACGCTTAACCACGAGTCTCCTTCCTTTCGTTATGGGTGGTGTCCTGCCGTGGTCTTTGCGTGCTTGATGAAGTTGGACCCTCAGGCGGGCCTCTGCACCAGCATACCAGAGAGCACAGCATACGACATGTCTAGCGACGAAGAAATAATAACGTATAGCCAATACCTCGCTCAACGGCGGATCGGGATACTGAGGATTGTTCGAGCTATGGCAACAGCGTACATGCCTACCGACATCCTGGGTAAGGACCAGTTTGGCAAATCGGTCGTGGATTACGCCAAGTCAAGTGGGATTTACGACGACATACCAGAGTTACAAGCAGCTGTTCGGGAACGGGAAGGCTTTAAGAGGTGACAAGAGCAATTTTATGGCCTGTGTGGATGGGATTATCACAGTGAAATCTTCACATATGACAACATACGCGGGTTTATATTGCGACTATTATTCCTGTGGGAAACTAACTTGAGTTCATCTTCAAAAACTGAACAGGCTGGGGTTTCTCCAGAAACACAACTCAACGGCCATACTAGCAGTTAAACAAAGGTATCTAGACAATATCGTAACGCTATGAACCTGACACATTCTTGCACATGACATCTTTGTTATGTAGTCTTGTTCTTGAATACTGCCGTCATTACATCCCCATTCACTTCCAAATCATCCTTGTAACTCCCAGGCCTCCCTCCGATCTGGGCGCAGAGGGGCTTCGTGAACATTGCCGTCATTGACGCCCTCTGGATATGTGTATGTATCGTTGTATCCGTTCGGCGGAGACGTCTTCTCGTTGCTGTTTGCGCCCACGTAGCTATTGTTGGCAGCCCGCCTCTTACGCTTGTTGCGGTAGATGAGGAACGCGGCAAGGCCTAGAAGGCCAACGGCAGCGGCTGCGCCGATGGCAATACCTGCCGTAGCACCAGTGGAGAGGCCGGTAGATGGGCTGTCGCTGTCGCTCTCGAGGCTCGCAGTAGGCGATGCTACACTTGTGATAGCCGTAGGCGTGGTGATGATTGGAGAAGAAACACCGGATGTCGCCGTTGCTGTTGCTGCTGCTGTTGTAGAAGCAACCTGTTATTGTTAACAAATGTTTGACCTCGCAACATTCTAAGCGCTAGGATTCAATCAACCCACCGATATAAACTTGATTCCCCATGCCTCGATTCCCTCGTTTGTGAACGGCGTGCGCGTTACCGGCTCTTCCGTAGGGTTGGAGATCCCAATGTCTGTAATCACACCTGTCCAAACGGCACCAACTGTCCCTGTTCCATGACAGCCGTACTGGTGGTCTCTACACATGAAGGAGAAGGCATTGCTTGTGACGCTATGATTGCCCACGCCTGTTAGCAATACGATGACTTGTCAAGATTGCTTTCAATCGAAGTCCGCAGTGATAGCCGTGAAGTTCTTGACAAAGTTGAAGGACAAACAATAAACGTACCTTGGACAGCATGTCACCGTGCTCACAGGCTTACCTGACCGATCTGGCCCGGCAGTGGCACAGGCTCGAGTGTATCCCGTCGGACAATCGCCATCTGTTCGATAGGGTACGTTGATGGTGAATGATGGAGGAAAACAGTCGCCCGTCGGCGTGTTGCCCTCCAACACAGGCGTCGGCGTTCCGTAGAGGTTACTGAAGTATCCACCCCCAAGCAAGACGCGGTAATAAAGAGTGCTGGCAAAGCAGGACGTAGGCGCAGTCCACGACGACACGAGCGTTGGTAAGGCGTCTATATCGAAGGTGGTTGACATGTTTGTGAGTCTTTTCGTTGTCTGGTTTTGGTTTCTCGGTTTTCGGCTATATCCAACACGAGAAAAGAGTTTGGAGTCGAGTTGGCGGTCGGCGCCGGCGGGACGAGACAAGACAGAGTCGACAAGAAACCACAAGGAAAGAGACTTTTCCACAAAGCTTTCCAGGAAGAGAGCAAGACGTGGTGCCAGTTTACCAGAAGTGTAAGAGCAAGACCTGGAGTCCCCGAGAAGCAGGCTGCGTTTCCGACTCTCAAATTAAGGCTGCCACCCCCACTTCCAACAACAGTCATTCAAGCCGGTCCCTGCCCCCCTTGGCAACATATGTCTACTTAATCTGACCATTGGGATGGCAGTGCAAGATGCCCACGAAGCCAATCCTTTGGTTTCAAACTCAGATGGCAGGATTTTACTGACATTATATCCGATGGAGATTTCCACAACAGCTTCAACACGACGGCCCAAAGACTGGCCTTCAAAAACTTGCCGATTGATCGTTGCATCGCTAACTGCCCGATGAGTCTTTGTTTTGCGTCGGTTTCAAAGGTGCCCTCACCGGGCCTCAGTAACCACTGTGCCGGAGTTGGTTGCTCAGCTGTTGGAACATCACGACTGGCACCTTGCACCAACAGCCAAGAGGTTTCCCCACACACACTGTAACCCGTTCAAGCTTTTCTATTGGGCCTGAACTGTGAAAACATGAAGGGGTCTGGTTGATTGTGGGTCAGCAGCCAATCAGAGACCATCGTTGGTTCAGCCGTTGGTTGTTGACTGCAGCTGTGCTTCCGTTCTTGTTAGGTCCGAAACCTCATATGGATATCTGTAATTTTATTCGCATTGGCTGACCAGGTTGGGATGCAGGGGAGTGGCACACGCACCCGGCGCGTAGCCGGCGGGAAGAGAATGGCAACTCGCTCGCCGTTTGCTCCGCCACAGCCTGATCAAAAGTTTGTTCATTGTTCAGTCCTCGGCGCTCTCCCCATTTGCATCTCTTGGCCCCGCTCTCGCTTTTTGTAAGAGGGGCGGTTCGGGTGAGAGCGGAAATCAAAGATCATCATCAAGACAGACGGTTTGAGGTTAAAAGTCAAGGTTTGACGATCGATATATGAAATGCAGGCTTACAGCTTGTCAAACTAGACGGCCAATAATGACGGGGCCCTCCTCATCAAGCTTAATTACCTACCTTAGCGGCTGCTTTCCGAGAGGCCCGCGGCTGGGGTGTTTGTCTACTCAGTATGTGATCCAATGAGGAAGTTGATCAGTCGCAACACCCTGGTCATCAGCTGTTGCCTCCGTCGCCTATTTGTGCCAAACCCCACGTGGGTTAATGCTCCCTTCTTAGAACGAGCATACAAGTAGGGAGAGTGCGGCGCCCAGCCATGATCTTCACTTGAACCTGTTGGTTTTCCTCCAACGGCGTTATTTCCAGCGTAGGCGCAACCCTCAGCTGTCTGCTCAACTCTTCTTCGCCCCTTACCTTTTCTTGGCCAGTTATCCACCCCAAACTAGGCGGGTCAACCGGCGGTCTTGCCTCTTCTCGTTGTTCCATATCCAACTTTCGTTTCTCAGCGCCCCAACTCCATTCATTCCGCAACTTGAGGGTGAAAATTACAAACACGATTTTATTCGTTCTCCTGCACATTTTTTTGCTTTACCCTATCGGCTATATTATCTCTGGGTTCAAAACATGGCGATCAAGCTCGCCGACTCGGGCTCAATGTCGTCGTTATTTGAACGAGCTATCCACCACTTCTCCCGACTGCGTTACCGCACCCGCCTTCTAACGGGTCTCGCCTTGGTAACAATATCAATATGCTGGCTATTCGGCACCTCGGGCGTGCAGCGCGTCGGGCGCTTGTACAACAACGGCTTCACCAGTACAAAAGACCACAGCACTTGGGGCGATAGCTCGACACAGTCGGACTGGGTCAAGCCTCGCCCGGGCCACCTTATCCCTCCAAAGATCTGGCAGATCATGCTGCCCAAGATCTGGAACGAGAAGACCCCAGTCAGCCCGTATGATTTGAAAGAGACAGTAACCTGGCTAGCCATGAATCCGGATTACATATAGTAAGCACAACTGAACTGCATTCTGAAGACGTCCCGTGTCCATGATGCTGTCCCCTTTGGAGAGACCTCGTGCTGACTGCGTCGTAGCACTCTGGTAGGCGAGGACGGGGGAAGAGACTTCGTCAACCGCCACTTCGGGCACAACCAGACCATCGTCTCCACCTTCAACTCCCTCCCCAACGTCGGCATGAAATCCGACTTCCTCCGCTACCTCCTCCTGGACGTCGAAGGCGGCGTCTACACCGACACCGACACCCTCGCCCTCAAGCCCGTCGACGAGTGGGTGCCCCCCGCGTTCCGCAACCAGACCCGCCTCGTCGTCGGCATCGAGTTCGACCAGCGCGACGGCGGCCGGTGGGCCGACATCCCCCACGCGCTGCAGTTCTGCCAGTGGACCATCGCCGCCGCGCCGGGACACCCCGTCTTCCGGAAGATGGTGTCCCGCGTCGTCCGGTCCCTGCGCGACCTCGTCCGGGAGCACAACCCGGCCGGCGCCGACCCGGGGTGGAAGCCGACGAGCTTCGAGGTCATGAACTCGACGGGCCCGGCCGCGTGGACGGACGTCGTCTGGGAGTACCTGCAGGAGACGGACGAGACGCTGACGGACATTCGGAACTTGTCGTCGCTGGGCCCGCCGAGGCTGTTCCGCGACGCGCTGGTGCTCCCGATCGATGGGTTCGGCATGGCGCAGCCGCATTCGGGCAGTACGAACGACGGCAGTGTACCTGACGGGGCGCTAGTGAAGCATTTGTTTGGGGGTTCCTGGAGAGGAGACAAGCGCTGATTTCGGGTGGGACCTCTAAAATGGTTTAATGATGAAGAAAGTTAGACGCTGTCGGTATGCTGCATGATCCTGTATAGCGTGTATAATTCCTTTGGTTGATTATAGATTCCCCGGGCGTTACGAGGTGGCTGCTTCGGGAGTGGCTTTTTGCATGCCTTTTCTGTGTTCAAATGCCAGATCAGATGCTGGAGGTCCACCATGTCAAGCACCTCCGTGAGAGCGCTTCAATGTTCCAGGAGGCTCTTGATCATTCAGAATCGGGCTTGGACTCCGTTGAGAAAGTGACCCGAGCGAGCAAGAGGCTTCACTAATATAAGTTGATCCTGTGTTGAGAACTACTCAGCAGGAGCTTACCTCGTCTTGCCATAGGATTGTCTCTGGTCTTCGTTTGCACCCCTGAGATTACGCCTTTTAATAACGCCCACATCATCAATACAGCACCCGGAAGCACCACAATAGCCATCAACCAGAATAGGCACAGATCCAACGTTCCAATACTTTGACAACTATGGGTCTCAACCATACAGTACACCAACATGACACCAAACGACACCATGCTCTCCCACGATCAAGTCAAACCTCCATCAAATCGTGACACGTCACTCGATTAAAATACACCTTCAGATGGCTAATATCAACAACAGTCCCACCCTGCGCCCTCAAGAAGTCGGGTTCCAATGATGAGAAACAGAGAAGCGGCAGCGCCATAATCCACCTTTTGCACCATCCTCCAAGTCCAATCCAACCTCCCAAAAGCGCCCCCCGCCCCAAGATTTCAGACCACCTCCAACTCAGTAATTAGGCCAAGTGTGCTGAAACCCCCCGGCTTCCTCGTGGCCTTTGACAGGGATTTTCTCAGGTACAAAGCTGCTTGTATCTTTCTTTTTAGAAGTAAAATTGCTGTTGAGGTTGGCCCGGCGGTGGCTGGGCCACAAAGTCAAAGTTCATAGTGTCGACGCCTGAGTTCCAGGGGTCGGGTGATTCTGCCACAGCTGTCAGCTCACGGGACCATCGCGGGCGGAGAAGAGGACGACGACATACCCCACCAAATCGATTCGTACAGGTCCATCGGCGACATGTACGTTGACGGGTCCATGTTGGGAAGCCCCTCCATGACGGGAGGGTAGGTCATGCTGCTGGGCCCGTTAGCACTTGTCCCGCCGAGACACAAAAGAACGCCATACTTGGGGTTATACTCCGCCATGGTAGTGCCATTCTGCATCTCCGCCATGGCCAGCGCGGCGTCCTGGTGAGGATCCATGCCGAAAGCCTTGTTGACGCCGCCGTTTCCGTTGCCGTTTGCCCCCATCGGGCCCATAAGCATCGGCGGCAGCGGCGTCCTGGCCCCGCTCCCCGTCCCGCTCGAGTCCGAGTCCTTCTTCTGCGAAGTCCCCATGATCGTGCCGTGCTCGTAGATGTTCCGCAGCGCGGTCAGAGCCCTCCACAACGGACCGGACAGCTCAATGTCCTTGTCCGTCTTGGGGATGTGCTCCGCCGGCGAGGTGGCCTCCTTCGCGGCCGTCGCGGACAGCGCCGCGATAAGGTCGCCCTGCAGCTGCCGCACCTCGGGGCTGTTCTTCGTCTCGCCGAGGATGCCGAGGAGAAGCGCCGACGAAAGACCGTGGTAGGTGAAGGCCCAGCTGCGGGTGGGGATGACGGAGAGCTGGTGCATGGCGAGGAACATGCGCACTGTTTCGGCGAGGTTGTGCTGGCACTTGTCGGACAGGTGGCGCTTCTGCTCGGGTGTGAGCTTGGTGCAGTCCCGCCGCAGCGCCGGCCTGCAGCAGACGGAGATGACAAAGGAGGTGTGCAGGCGAACGGCGTAGTGCTGGAGGCGGTCGATGGCCGTCTTGCACTGCTCCTTCATGCGGATGTTCGGGGCGACCATGTTGCGGAGGTTCTCGACGGCTTCGCAGTTTTCGACCATTTGTTCATAAGAAACGGCGGTGGCGACGTCGGGGTTTAGGCGACGAGAGATGATCTCGCAGAGGTGGTACATTGTGTCGAGGTAGCCGTATTCGCCGGCCATTGTGTGTTGGACCGTCGGGATGGGACAACAGGGGATATTGGTCATCGGCGGACGGTCAAAAGATAGTGATGTTAGGGTATCGTGCCATACGCATGTCCACCAGAGCTTGCGGCGGATCATCTCCTTCGACTGACCATCGTTACGAGCGCTGTCTCTTCCATCTGAGGGGTTTGGCCGGTGAAGACCAAGCGACTGTGCGAGACGACATGTCAGACCCAGCAGAGCCCACGATGCCTCTGCCTTCATGTCATTGAGCAGAACGAAACTGGTTAGTAGCAGAGCTTGAATGGAGTCGAATGTGGGTCTAGGAAATTTTGGGTCGTGTCAGTGGGGGCCTCTATCTTTTCGATGGGGGCTGATCAGCCGAGAGGGTGTGAGAGAGTGACTAACCGTAGCAGGAAATTTCCTAGCCTTAGGAAGTGGAACGAAATTTGTATGTATTTTTGCGAGTCTCGTGTGCGAATGTGATAAGGGGAGTCGTGGTACTGCGAACCCACGGCGAGGAGCGCAAAGAGTATGGCCAGCCATGATGCCGATACCGGCTTCGGCGTTCTCGTCGCGTTGCTCGCGTTACGTGCCCTGTCCTCGAGGTAGACCATGAGTTTGGACTCTAGATCGTCAATGTCGACGACGAAGCCCCAGAACTGCTGTGGTGTTTCCTTATATGTGCGGAATAACCTGTGAACGTCAGTATGCGTCTTCGTCGTTGAGATCCTTTCACACATACTTCATCACCTCTCGATCCGATGGCAGCTCGGCCGAGATCTCTCGCGTCAGACTATCGAGGTGTTTTGAAGACATGAGGGGGAAGGGCGCCGACGTGTCGAGGCCCAGAATGGATCTCATGTCCTGACGGATGTCGACGCCCTCCTGCAGCTCGTTGGCGGCCGACTGCTCTCGCAGGAGAGACGGGATGCTGTTCTGGCCGAGGTAGCGCGTGACGGCCTCGGGGGCTTCGGTCTCATCCACGCTTGCCGCGACTGCTCCGCCCGCACGGGGCGCTGGATTAGTATACGAACCGCTGCCCAAGAAGGAGAACGACGGCGCAGGTCCCAAGCCACCAGGGTTTAATGCAGACGGTGCTGAGGCTGAGGCTGAGGCAGAGGACTTACCAATGGCCGTACGAGGCCAGGTCGCGGCTCCGGCCTCCACCTTGGCTGGGGGAGCGCCGGCGGCGACGTCGGCAGCGGAGCCCTCGGGCGAGTGAGGCCTTTTGCGGTTGTTGGCTACGGTGGTGGTGGTGTTTCCGCCTGCGTTGCTGCCCGTCTCGGTGGTGACGGAGGCGGCGGGTTTGGTTCCATGGGAGGCGGTGCGATTAGGTTTGTATGAGCATAGTTGAGGGTGCTCGCGCTTGACGCAGTTCTCGCATGGCTGCTTATTGTCGCATTTCACCTTGCGCTGGCGGCAAGGCCAGCATGCTGTGCCTATGGGGATGTCAGTGTTTGAGCTGTGAGGGTTGCGATGATTGTGAGAGATGAGTGGATATGAGTAATTGTGAAGCACAGGATGAGCGGCAACGAGCAATGAAGTCACTCATGATGATTCTCACTCACCATAGCGGACCTTGCGATGGGAGTGGATGATACGGTTGGCCTCCTCGGGGGTCAGGTCGTCAACGGAGACCTGGTCCGGGGTCGTGTTCGACTCAGGCATGATGAAGTCTGTAAGTCGGGCGAACTTGCATCAGATCCGGGGATCGCGGGTCTCGGGATTTGGTCTGGCAGCGGCGGCGAAGGACGGACGGACGGCGACGGCTACGGTGTTGTAGAAGTGACAGTGGCACCCGGCAGTGGCACTCGCTCAAACAAGTCAATCAGATTGGGACCAGGGCGAGGCTGCAGGCTGCGCAAAAGGTGGAACCCCCTTCCCGTCCACGGCTTCACGGGTTCGGGGGGTGGGTTGGTGACAAGCGGTTGCCAATGAGACGGACGGGGGGCGGCAGTGGGTTTTACGGGATCTGGATGCGGACGCGGTTCGGGGCTGGCGGTGGTGGTGGTCTGGCGATTGTTCGGGATCCCGATATGACGGTTCGGTCGCGGGCGGGCTTTGAGTAACGACGCGGCGGCAGAGGGTTAAAGCTCTGGTGTGGTGAAGGGCCGTTGTGAAGAGTGAGACTCTGGTTATGCGGAAGCTTGTTGCGGCCCCCTCAGCGGCGCATGCGGCTCCTTTCGAGAGGGGGTACGGATAACTGGACCACAGCCACGGGTAAGGTTGGTGGTTGGCTGTTGGTCGGGGCTGGTGACTTGTTGGAGCTGCGAATGCCGAATGTCCGAGGTGATGGCGGAGTCGACAGCCAGATGGCGAGGAGAGGTTGCAGAGGCCAGACGACCGAAAATTGGAAAGAATCAGAGGAGGAGGAAGAGTCTGGATGGCTTCGGGCCAGGCGCCGGCTATGGTGACGGAGTAATGGGGGTGGAATGAAGGAGAGATGCTGAGGATTGAAGACGGAGGTTAGGTAAGGAAGGCAAGGAAGAGAAGTAGCGAGTTGGAGACACGGGAGATGCGGGGGCGTTCGGTCTCGTCTATTCGTTACTGCGGCAGGCACTTTGGGTGTGTGTGGCTTGCTCGCTGCCCGCTGCCAATTGTTCTTCGGCAGCCCGGGTCCCTTGATTTTTCTTTTCCCTCTTCCTTTTCTTGGCACTTGGTGAAAAGGCAGAAAACCGCTCCTCACAGGGCCTTACTCATCCAGACTGAAGCGTGGCAAAGATCACCAAAAGACCAGCGCGGCCTCGGATCACCGCGCTAGCACCCTATCAGGCAAGGTCAGGCTGGACCCGCATCTGTTACCCCACTTTCGACCGATGCTGCGTGGGCTTCCAGACTGTTTTTTTCTCTCCTCCCTGTATGGCTTGCTTACGTACACAGATGCGACAGACTTTGATTGGACACGACAGGAAGCACTGGCCAGCTCTTACGGGCAAGTGGCGTCAGAGTGGGACCGGCGATACCTTCACATCCGCTAACATGAAGGCGCACCGCACCGTGGCCCATCACCGGTGGGATCTCGGTCTCCCGGTGTGAGCTAAGGTAAGCACTTTCCATGTGGACCAGTCGCTTCTCGAAATGCCTCGTCAAAATGTCTCCATTTAGCTTCCTTTCAGCTCAAGGGCTCCAACTCAAGCTGAGCATTCGGCCATGTCCAACGACCATAACCACGGGAAACAGAGCATGTTCTGTACGAAGGAGTCATCAACGTCATTCCATCGTGTGCAGTAAACAAATCTTCTGAGAACGCGGAATTGGCCCGAATTGTGGCCCTGTTGCGTCATGTTGCTCGAGTCAGTCGCATTGCATCCCTGATCTGAGTCTTACCCGTCCCGATTTAATAAAGATTAATGATTGCCGGCAGCGATCGCGAAACTTTTTTCTTATCATGCCCTGCTACCTCGAACGCACGGAAAAACGAATTTGCGATCTCTCGGTCCAGAGGAAACACGTCCAGTCAACCGAGGATAACATCTCGTACGATGATACGACCTTGACGAGAGCCTGGTGGAGCGGTGAAGACTTAAGAATTCTTGTGATTAAGACTACTAACTAGAGCGCCGTGCTACCTTATCCTACCAGGCGCATTGCATTGCTGTATAATCTAAAGCGACGCACTCAGGGGCAGGTCTCTCGACGAGCTGCCCACCCAGACCTTCTTCGGGTACTGGCTGATGACCCAGTTTTGGCTGGCAATGTCCCAGTTGCTCAGGTCGCGTCTTGTAATCTCGGCTGTGAACGTCGCCGATGCGCCGGGCGCAATGGGGATGCGCTCGAAACCGCGCAGCACCTTGACCGGGTCATCGGGGCCGCCGAGCGACACGTACAGTTGAGCGACCTCGTCACCCGCAACGTCGCCCTTGTTGGTAACAGTCGCCGTGACAGTGTAGAGGATATCCCACAGCTGAGGGTTACCACCGGGGCTACCCGAGGCCGGGTGCTTGGCCTGCGGGTTGCTGTCCATGGCATTAGGCGGCAGGAACTCTTCCGCCGTCTTGCCAAAGTGAGGGTCCTGAGAAGCTTCTTGGGCGTTGGAAACGTTCAACCACGGGTAGATGAACTTGTAGATGTACCGAGCCTGGTCCTTGGGGAAGACGTAGTCGTTCAGGTCCGTGCTATGGTTACCAAAGGTTGGCGCCGCCGCCGTCTGTCCAGTTGTCGGCCTGTACTCTCCTGCATCCTTCTTGGCCACTGCCAGGTTGGAAAACTCGAACTTGGTGTACGACAGACCGAAGCCGAAGGGGTAGATCGGCGCAGAGTTGCTGGAGTTCCCATAAGTTCCATTGCTGCCCGAAGTAGCCCGGTCGAAGAAGCGGTAGTCAATGAAGACGCCCTCGGTGAAATCATCCTGAGGAGCTCCCGCGCCGTTGTTGGGCTCGTACAGCACGTCGGCGCCGTAGCTCTCGCGAGTCGCGCCCCAGGTGAAGGGAGACTTGCCGGCGGGGTTGACATCGCCGTAAAGGACATCAGTGATCGAGTTGCCAGATTCCTGGCCAGGAAGTCCCGCCCAGAGAATGGCGGTGATGTTCGGGTTCTCGTACCAATCGGTGACAAGGACGGGGCCGCTAGAGTGAATGACGACGATGGTGTTGTTGTTGATGGACGAGACGTTCTTGATGAGCTCGTCGCCAGAGTTCCACAGGGTCAGGTTCTGGCGATCACCCTCGTTGCCGCCGACGTTGATGTAACCCTCGCCAGAGTTGGCGTTGACAAAGACGATGGCGGTGGCGCCAGGTTGAGTAATCAGAGCGGTGGTGGCGGCGGTCTCGTAGTTGCTGAGAATGCTCTCGTAGCGGGTACCCTCGTCGAGAGCGCGCCTCTGCAGGGCCTGGTCCGGAGTAACGAGGTATGGGTAGTTGGAGCTGCCAGATCCCCAGGAGGCACCGAGCGTGCCATCGTTGCATCCGCGATCACTGCAGCCGTTGGGTCCCTTGGGGTTCGGCCCGGCGTCCTCACCAATTACGGCCAGGAACTTGGGCTTATTCAAGGGCAGAGATCCCGAGTTCTTGAGTAACACCGTGGCCTTGGCGCCGATCTCACGAATCAAGTTGGCATGCTCCTTGCCCTTGCGTACGTCAACGTGCTGGTTGATTGTCTGGACGTTCTCCTTGGCATAGTATTGTACAGGGCCAACGCTGTCGAGTGTCCAGGAAGAGAAGTTGATGTCAGGCACCTCGTCAACCTTCATGCCAACCTTGAAGAAGGCAGCCATGATGCGGAGAGCCATGTCGTCGAGTCGGTACTCGGGGACGGTGCCATTGAGCACAGCAATGGTAAGGTTGGTTCCCCAGAAGGTTTGACCAGTGTTGAAGAGGGTGTCGCCCGGCATGCTCATGTCCAAACCAGCGACCGCCGTAGCGGCACCAGCATGTTGCGCTATACGATAGTCAGCATTGTTACTGTAAGTTACACCCAAGAATTCCAATATACCTTGCCAATCCGACATGATGAATCCAGAAAAGCCCAACTCTCCCTTGAGTAAACCGTTGAGAAGCTTGGAGTTTTGGCAGCCATAGGAGTTGTTGACCTGGTTGTAAGAGCACATGATGGAACCAACGCCAGCGCGGATGGCATCGGCGAAGGGCCACATGTAAAGCTCGTGCATTGTCTTGTCGTCAATGTTGGAAGACAGCGACTCGGTGATGTTGTATCCGTAGCCAATGGCCTCGGGGGCCTGTCTGAAATGCTCTTGCTCGTTGCCGACAAAATGCTTGGCGCAGGCGATGGCACCAGCATCCTGAATTCCCTTGACACTCTCGGCCATGAAGACACCAGTCAGGTACGGGTCGACAGAGAAACCTTCCCAGTTGCGGCCTCCAGTAGGGGCGCGGCCAATGGGTCCAGCAACGGGGGCGAGAACGACATCTACACCCTTGGCTCTCTGTTCGGCGCCAATGGCCTCGGCTCTGCGGTAGACCAGGCTTCGGTCCCAGGTGGCGGCGACGGTCTGGCCCGAGGGGAAGACGGAGTTGTAGTCGCTGAAGCGGATGCCGACGGGGCCGTCCTGCATGCATAGGCCGCGCAGGCCGAGTCGGGGAACTGAACCAACGTTTCCGACGCACAGGTCTCCTTGCCATCTGTTCCCGTGTAAGTCGGGTGATTTGTACGGGGTGACGAGCAACTTACCCAACTCCAGTCGTCAAGTTGACCTTCTCGAGAAGAGTCAATTGGGATACGAAGTCCTTGGCTTTGGCATAGGCGTCAGCCCAGCCATCAGCGCTGGGGTCCGACCATGGTGAAGGGTAGACAGGAGGCGAGTATGCGAGATCGCGCTGATTGCGTTGTGTTAGGTCGAGTCCCGACAATGCAAGAAGATAATGAAAGAACATCGTATCATGAACGTGCAAGGAGCAGTTGCGCCAGTGGGGATGAAGACAATACGAGATAGAATACAAGAGGCGGACGCAGGGCGAGTCTAAATGAAGCAATAGGAGAACCGCAACACCAGCCGGTTGGACAGCCCGTACACGAAGCTAGCCGGCCAATGTCTTGGGTAAAGAAGCAGAGTATACGCCCTCATTGCGCAACAGTTTCCCAAATCATATAAAGTAATGCAACATGCGGCTTTCACGCGGCAGCAACGTACCTTGTGCAACTTTCCTTCAGGCGCCACAGCAGCAGCAACGTGGTCAGCTGCCGCCAACACGGCAACAACCAAAGTTTGTGTTCTCATCGTGGTTTCCAGCAGCTGTCGGTTGCCGCTTCAGCTGAAGATGTGTGGGGAAGCTACTGGTGAGAGAAGGGAGGTCGTGACACCTTGTGGTAGGGTCGACTCGAACTGCAGGTCGGTCGTGGGAAGGGAGCACGGTGCCTTGACTAGGGAAACTGGATAAAGATGAGAGCGCGCGGGTGCGGCTACTTTAATGTTGGTTGACAGCAAGCTGGGATTCGCGTCCAGGGTAGCTCCGGATGAAAGTTCCCTCCCAGTCTTGTCCCTATTCAGCAAGCACAACGTGGTGAGGGTAGCTTGGCTAGGGTAGGGTCGGTCAGGATCTTGGGTTGGCAAGCTCTGCTGATCTGGGCCCGGTCTGATGATGCAACAAGGTTGCCTTGTTCACTCAACATGGATGGGGACCAGTTCTGTGGGCTGTGAATGTGGAGGTAGACGGCATATGCAGTAGAATAGCACGTTGGACGGATGCTACCCCACTGCCTCGCAGGTTGGGAGACTGGTTCTGGGACCAAAAGTATCCCACCGCTTCCGGGGAGGACAATGACAGCGCGTGCGTAGACCGACTCGCGGGTGTTGTCGGTCTTGGAAGCGGTGTCGATGTGAGTGAGGGGCGAGCTGCGGGGGAGCAGACAAAATGGACTTCCAATGGGTCAGATGAGTTGGAGATGGAGGGCCGTCTGCAAGCTAGACTGGATCAATGGCGGTTGAAGCTGTTGTCTAGAGCTTGGAGTAAAGACTGAAAGCCCAAGTCTGGGGTAAAGGCCGTCCCGAGAATAAGGAGAGGCGAAGGGTGACAGGGCAGCCAGGCCAGCAGGCTGTGAGTAGTCGGACGTATGGCATGTCATGACGAAAAAAAAGGGCCGATCAGTCAAAAGTGCGATGACGGGCAGGGAGAGCCTAAGATGTATGTGGTGTAGTTGGACGGGCCCAGAGCTGGGGCGGTCGAGAGATCAACCACTGGGCCAATGTCTCGTCTCTCCTTTTGATCAGGATCCGTGCAGAACTGCTGCTGCTGCTGCTGGACGTGGTGGCCGTTGGAACCAGTGCTTTTGGCCTTGGTGTGTGTGGGCGATGATGAGGCGACGGGCCGGGCTAGGCTGGGCTGGTAATGGTGGTGGTCATGTTGGTGGGCGATTGTTATGGTTGTCATGGTACAAGAAATGGAGGTGGCCAAGACAAGGTCGATGGAAAGAGGAGGGAAGGACGCCCACGGGGAAGTACCTCCTCCCCACGGCGCCTACCCTCCCCTCCCCTTCCCCTAGATGCCGGACACAGGAACGCCAAATCGGAACCGGTGGGGAAGTGGGGCCACCAAGCAGGAAACACCAGAAGAAATGACGGGGAAATTGGCACTTTGGGCAAGAGCCCAGCACTCGCTCGTTCACTTGGAAGGACCCGGCTTTCGGTCGCGATTACCGAGGGGAAACATGGCCATCCGCAAAGAATTCGGCGTGGCTGCATGTATCTCGGTAGTACCGTCTGTCATCCCTGGCACGCTTCTATCGACAAGTGGCGCTGCGCCGTCCCGCCGTTGGCTCCGAGAGGCGCCCATCCTGTTTCTGTCCTCGCTGCATCTGCTCGGTGTTTATTCGCACCTCCAGCACGACTTCATCGGCTGCCTGCAACAGCGTTGCATCCGTGGTTAACCCGAAAAACCATCGAATTGACTGACCAGTCTGACCTTTGGTACCAATTTTTGATGGATCGCATCCTCAAGGTTCTTTTCTCGCAGAAGAACAAGAAACCCAATGCCCATCAGATCACATGGCACCCGGCGCTGGCAGCAGCGTCGACATTCCATTCCGGCCGTCTTGCAGATCGGAATAAAACGCACTCGCCCCTCCCCACCGTCGGCACTTGTTCCGCTTGGCAAAAACTCTTCTTCGTATCCGGCCCCTCGAAATGTTATTGTTTTGTAAACATTTTGGTTTTCGTATATGAGTAATGCAACCCTCCGCCGGGATGTGTCATGTTCGTCCGCCAAAGAAGCCATCCTTAAACCCTCATATAAACTCAAAAAAGCCCCCGTCCCTGGATTTTCCTATGCGAGTATTCGTAGAGTCAACCTTTTAATATCCGTCTCATCTTACCGTCGGCACCCAACTCATGCTTAACTCACTCACCCTTTTTTTTTCCCTTTCATCTCAACTCTTGCTTCGACTGACACAAACCTTGCTGCATCTGTCTGAACAATGGCTGCTGCAGTTGTTTCTTCTTCTTCTCCCAACCAAGAATCACGAGACGGTCGAAAGACGCTAGCTCTTACATGACGCCATGCCGACTCCATCGCCAACACATGTCCCCCGCCTGCGCCTCTTGGCCGCACCTTTGGCGCAACCACTTGCTTTCCTTCGTCTCCATCGTCTCTTCCCCCATCCCCATCTTCCCCGCACCTCTACCCTACTCCCTCCACCAGACCCCTGTCCTTACCCCTCATTACCCTCCCCCGGCCTCCATCGTCAAAAAAAAAACTGGCCCATTGTCCACAAGAGCTCCGGGCAATCCACATTCGCACTTTCGCTCGCCCATTCGCGAATCACGCCCGTTGCCAAGGAGCGGGACCCCCGAGTCTTTCGGCCCGTTTACTAATTGTTGGAGAAGCTTCATCCACGAGATGGGGAAGCCGAAGAAGAAGGAAATGGAGGCGCAGAGCCACAACGAGCAGCCCGCGCGTACACAGTAGTGTCGCTGCAAGATCTGGTTGGTCTTGACGCATGCTTGCGGCAGGCAAAGCGCAGAACAGGTAACGTTCCAATTGCTGTCTTGAGTGGCTCTCCAGTTCCGTCCCAAGACGGACGTCAACCGAAAACAAGCTTGGTTGAACTTGTCTCACCAGCGCCAAACCCGTCACCGATCTGGCCAAGACTTGCGTGGCTGGGTTCGGTGAGAAATAAGCCGCAGGAAAAGAACCTCTGGAGACCTGGCTAGAATAGCGCGACTATGCTTACTATGATCTCATATTATGCCTGCCTTAGCTATTGGTGTTCGTCTTCCCCATCGCCTCCATCGTTATGGTTGCTTCTACTTTGATCCTCAATCGGAAGATGATTTCAAGTTCATCCAGTGCACAAACAAGTTAGCCGCGCAAACACACCAGATGATAGGTTGTCTCGTAGGAAAAAGAAGCTTAGTTGGCTGGGCTAGAGTATATCTCGTTCGTCCGATTATACCTCATCACAAGCTGCATTTTGCCTCCAACTAGCATGAATTAGCTATGATGAGGTCCATTTCCCCGCCTTAAGCTACTAACGCCACATGCGCAACCGTTGCCCAACGCCAATTTGCAAGACGCCAACCCTCCTGATGCTCCACGACTCAAAGAAACGGCCCGAAGAGGTCCCTATCCGTCTCCATAGCTCGGCCCTGCATTCCGACGATGATTCCTGGAACTTGAAGGACCCTTAGTAAATGCCAGGCAGAATTCTCCACCTGACAATCTTCTTGTACTTCTCCCAGTCCTCGCCATACTTGCGCGCGCACTTCTCATCGTCGCGGCGGTCTCGGTGGATCAGCAGAATCGCAAAGTACAGAATGTAGAAGTAGGTGAAGGGGATTCCCCATCCTCGCGCAGCACCCTGGATGACCTCGCGACCATCGGCCATCTTGAATGCTCCCTCGGCGCCGGACTGTACGAAGCCGCTGCCGGCCGAGACGATCGTGTATCCTGCCATGCCGGTGGGCAAGCCATAGGGCCACGCCTGCAGCCAGTCGCCGAGATAGTTGATATGGCGGGCGACACCCCACCAGCCGGTGATCAGGAGGCGAGTGCCTGCCTTGGTCTCGATGTACTTGAGGTGGGAAACGCTCGGGTCATCTGGGTTGTTGCGGAAGGCATTCTTCTGGCTGTTGGAGGCGCGGAAGATGAAAAAGGCGACACCGATAATGATTGCGATTCCGGCCATGCCGAGCGGGCTGACCGAGACGGGATACACAGCGAGATACTTGGCTTGGAGGGAGTACATGAACGGGAGCCACGCGACGTCGCCAAAGGAAAGCATGAAGCCGAAGCCATCAGTAATGATGTCGATCGTCGTCAGGATCGCGGGCTCATTATACCAGCAGTCAATGACATACACGGTCTGAACGGCGGAGACGAATACGATGCTGTTTGAGACGAAGCCGTAGGTGCGGTACTGCTTGGCCATCCAGGCGAAGTTGATCAAGGACCAGCCGAGCAGGCCAGGCCGGACCTCCATGAACTCCTTGATGTCGATCTCTCCGATGATGGGGATCGTGACGCGGGGGTTCAGCTCTCGTCCAATGAACCAGTCGTAAATCAAGTTGCCCGAGTGTCCGCCCTCAGCCAGCTCGCGGTTCTCAACGTTGCCAGACTTGACGCTAAAGCTTCGCACATAGACGAACGTGGCAGCACCGAATGCGACCAGCATGTTGGCAGTAACAACCTGGATGTAGTTGTCCGTGATAAAGGTCCAAACAGGGAACTCGGCGCCCTGCGCGATGGTGCCCGCGGCACAGAAAGTCAAGATGAACATGCCAGAGGAGAAGGCTGCGTTTGTCAGTAACACGGGCAGTTGGGGAATGTGTCGGGCTGCATACAGTTGAAGCGGTACTTGAGCTTGCCGCCCGAGGCAAGCTGGACGCCCTCGACCTCAGTGCCCGGCAGGAAGCGGTAGAGAAGCGCATTGAAGAAGTAGTATCCCAGAACAGCGGCGTTCACCTTGTTATCTCCAAGACCCCAGACTCCTTCCTCGGGCCAACCGACCTCCCGCTTCAGCTGGGCGAGGTTCAAGTTCTTCGGGTCGAGCAAGGAGGGCGCAGGGCAGCCGGAGACATCGTTGCAAGCGAAGGCGAAGACGTAGACGAGGACGGGAAGAATGATGGAGATGCCAAAGGTTCCAATACTGTGGATAAAATCAGTAAACGCAATACGATTGCGGTTGGCCGAGGTCACTCACGGTCCACCAAAGTGGTAGCCATGCGCCTGTGGCGGCTGCTGCCGCATCGCGACTTGCTTGTCCTTGGCCATGTTGCGCGGTGCTATTGCTAAGGCAGGAGGAAGTCGCGTTGCTTTGTTGTGGAGTAGTAAGAGCTATACACAGCTGCGGCGTGTTGTTATTTGTAATATTTGCACCCGCACGGAGGGAATACAATGTCGAGCCGTAGTAAAGTGTGAGCCGGCAAAGCCACGACTCTGTGGAGGCTGTGAATGCAACAGCGAGATGGTTTGCGCCGGAGCTATGGGCTTCCGGGTGACCTCATGGGCGGGTTCAACGGTTGGTTTCGATGACGCTAAGACCTGCGATCCGAGCTTTGTTTGATTGGATCCCGCGCGCGTGGTGGTTGTAACGGTGGAAGGTGCCTCCGGAGGAATGGTTCCACCGAGGGCACGGCTCCCGGGAAGACACGCAAGAGCATCGGACGGTATGAAGTCTGAAAGCCCGGTTGAGATGGATAGAAAAGCTTAAGATTCAAGCTCTCAGAGTCTGTGGATGCATGAAGAATAAGATGCGTTTAATGTGATTCGGCAATGGCTTGCAGGATGAGGTCCAGATCTTTCCCGTCTTACACCAGAGATACGCGATAGAAAGGTACGTACCTTTTACCACAGAATCAGTCGGACGTCGGCATTTGCCAAGTGCCTTTTCCAGGAGGTGCAGTTCTGCTTACGAAAGCAATCTCGAGCGTCCTTAGGTAATCTCAATCTCCCCAGATTGACCACCTGCACGACACGTGACCCTGTCCCTTCTATGCGTAGTCGCGGAAAAAGTGTCCCGCAGGCTGCAGCTATTGGAGGTCCCTGACGGAAGCCTGTACGGTGGCACCCGTGGGACCTGAATGCAGCCTGGTGCAGAGGGGCGGGCGCTGCAAGGAGCGCCCATCCACCAATCAATGCACCCCCTCCCGTCACTCCCGTCCCCCGTCGGCATCTCCCTGTGAAAGGCTGACGAATGACCAAGTGGCTTCCCACTTGTTCAGCGTCCAAATCCTCCAGACTGTCCTCCAAAGTGCCTCTCGTCCACATTAACATCTTTGTCCATCTCCGTCGCACGGCATTGCTGCATCGTTCGCTTCATTTACACTTCTCCCGAGATTTGCATCATCCGCAATTGATGTCACAGGCCTCGTGCCGACCCACGCTTTTCCGCGCTCCGAAGCGCTTACTCCCGCAAACACGATCATTCCAGTCGCGCTCCCTGCACTCGACCCTTTCTTTCATCGATATTAAAACGACTCAGCACCATCCATTTTGATGCATTCCTCCAGCCTCCTGCTGCTCCTCGCAGCAGCTGCGACCGCGAGCGCCGCCGATACCTCGACCTCGAGCACCACCACCAGCGTTCCGGCATGTACGGCAGCTTCCAAGAGCGGGACCGGCGGGCCGTTCTACGACCTGCGTCCAGACATCGCCGTCAAGGTTGAGGAGGGCAAGTCATCCAAGGGTGCCGTCACGACCGACTACCATGCTAGGGGCTGGGACTATGGCAAGAACTTCACTCTCAACATTTGCGCTCCCGTCATCGACCCCGTCGAAGACGTAGTGGGGTTGGGCAAGGGCGAGTCCAAGAACGTCAGCGCATACTACACATACAAGACCGAAACATTCTCCATAGGGTTTGTTGCTCCCGATCCCGCCTGACCGATCTCGTCGAAACTAACAGACCTGCGACTCAGACAATCCAATATGGACATTCAGACCCGCGGTCGCATATTGGTCCTTCAGTACAAGAATGGCTCTCCCTGCGGCGAGAGCAAGTCCAAGAGAGCAACGGCTCATGACGGCGCTTCGTACAACAGATACACCGACGACGATGACGACAGAACCCTCATCGCAGCGTCTGCCGTTGGCAAGAAGAAGGTCTCTGCTGAGAAGGACGATACGCCAACCCGTCGCAAGTCGGCAACCATCTCCTTCCACTGCGACACGGAACAGATTGGTGGAGCAGCCCACATTTCCTTCGTCGGCTCAGATCCCGACGACTGCGCCTACTTCTTCGAGGCCCGTTCCCAGCACGCTTGCGCCAGAGCCGAACCCCACCAGCCTGGCAGCGTCGGTCCCGGCAGCGTCTTCGCCATCATCTTCGTGATCGCCGTGCTCGTATACTTTGGTGGTGGTGTGTTCTACCAGCGTACTGTCGCGCATGCCCGGGGCTGGCGACAACTGCCGAACTACAGCCTCTGGGCCGGCATCTGGGAGTTTGTTAGTGTACGTAGACCTTCACGCTACTAGTGTCTGAGGGGAGCTGACACCATCAACAGGACATGTTTGTCATCGCGACCTCTTCATGTGCTCAACTTCTGCCAGGGAGACGTGGCTACCGTCATCTGTCCGGCTCTCCCAGCAGAGGACGTAACCGCGAGGATGAGAACCGATTGATAGACCAGCTGGACGAGGAGTGGGACGACTAGCTTTGTGCGAGCGTGTAAGGACATCAGTGCCTCATCTTTCCTTTTCTATCACTGCGTATTCGAATTCTATCAGGGGATGAACGTGAGTCGCAGGCAACCACCCTAGATACCCCGTGTGAAAACAAAATGCATAGACGATTTATGGCTTTCGAGTAGCGTCCAAACGGTGAAATTCGATGATTACTTTTTGGGGGGGTGAACTGAGCTTCTCATGCTATAGCCCAGCCCGAAGACGCTCGGCAAAGTCCTTGACTGTGGTTACGATATCCGCATCTTGGGCCAGCCCAAGCTGAAGCGCCTTCGAGACGTCAAAAAGTGCCGGCCAGCTACCTACGATGGCCTCAATTTGCGAGTTGCGCTCCTCCGTCACCCTCGCCCGAGCCTCCATCCCTCCGACGACCTCCAAAGCATTCAAAATATCCGCT
This sequence comes from Colletotrichum theobromicola, assembly GCA_014705045.1. NCBI lineage: Eukaryota > Fungi > Ascomycota > Sordariomycetes > Glomerellales > Glomerellaceae > Colletotrichum > Colletotrichum theobromicola. Next base: position 91,118 of record JABGLZ010000606.1, on the reverse strand, counting down.
ACTGTCACGGTGATACCCGGTAAATTGACGACCCTCGACAAACCAAAGTTCTCCTTCGGGGTGTCCTTAATGGCGACCAGGTTGGCAACGACCGTCCTCGGCGAGCAAACCCACATTGCCAGCTCCGGACCCACGGGCAGGATGTTGTCCTCCCCCTTGAGCGATTCCCTCACGATCCCCGACGCAAACGATGAAGCGGCGGCGCTGGGCGCTCCGGGGCGGACGATGATGGTGGGCAGCCTGACGATCCTGCCGTCTAGGAGCCCGCGGCGGGAGTAATCTCCTACCAGGGTTTCGATGATGAGCTTCTCGGCACCATATGAAGACTGTGGCGTGGGACACGTCGTCTCGGTGACGATCTGACCCCCGACTGGGCCGTACACGGCAAGGGAACTGGGGAACACCACGACAGTCCCGCGGTGAGGCGAGGTGGGCTGCCGGAGGGCGTCGAGGATGTAGCGGTGGCTGTCGAGGTTCACGCGCAGCCCGAGGTCGAGGTCGGCCTCTGCGCCGCCGGACATGATGCCATGGAGGAGGTAGATGGCGTTGAAGCGTGAGTGGTGCGTGAGGAGCGCGGCCACGGCGTCGGGGGATGTGAGGTCGGTCTGGAGGGCCGTGATGCGTGACGCCCCGTCTGGGACAATGGATTGCGGAGGGATTGACGGGGGGACGACGTCGGTTACTGTGAGGTGGATTGTGGGGGAGGAGAGGAGGAGGGCCGTTGTGAGTTCCTGGCCGATGAAGCCGGCGGCTCCTGTTATGAGAATGTGGTTTGCTTCTGAATTCATCATTTTGTGATGATTTTGATGAGGTTGAAATGAGTTAAGTTGAGGTTGATGATTGAGGTGGTGATGTAGGTGAAGGCCAATGTCAGAGGGGTATGACGTAGGTGTTACATGAGATGGTCGTCCGCTTCAAAAGAGATCAGACATCAACAGGAAGCTATCAAGACAACTTTATGAAGCTCCAACTCTACATTTCACGATAATACTTGGACGATAATGTGCATTATTCCGAACCTGAATAACGGCCCTCAAGGCCGAGTATCGGCTTTCTCTCCGATGTGGCTTACTCCTGTGGCTCTCTGCGGCGCAGGGGGTTTGTCATCACGTCACCGAACTTCGGGGGATATCGTCCGAGGAGGAAGACGCTAGGGGGAGCCAAAACGCTCCCCCGAAAGGATCCATAACGTCGTCTGGGGAAAGTTCTTAGCTTGATCAGATGGCCTCTCGGGTAGAAGACCGTTTACCCCGCGGTACCGTGTGACCCACGTCGGCATGGGGACATGATCCACCTCGAGCAGCGGTCCGGGGAGTTTCGGTATCGGCGCGAACTTTCAGGGCGCATCGTTTTGAGTATTCTGCTCATCGCGCCCTGTCTCGGGTGCAGACATGGCGAGAGAGGGGGGCTTGATTTGCAGTTGTTTTGCGACTTGACCGTTAGTCCCAGTCACCCTTTTCGCTATCTGATGCAACGAGCAAGAGGCCGGCGTGCTGGTTGGGTACAGCACTAACTGGGTGAGACAGATGTGGGCTCCGAAGCACTGCGGATTGCAACAGGGCATGATGAGACTTTCTTATCATTCGGAGAACATCGTTGCATTGAAAGGTTCAGGGAGCATAATCTCCGGACTACTCCAACTAAACTACACACGGGTGGCAGTATCTTGTCCGCGAGTCTCTGGGCGCCTCTCAGAAAACTCGTGGAACTCTGCCTCTGGCCCAATACCATTCTTGGCGTCTACGTCAAGATCTCCCAGACGGTTCGTGGCAAGATCGTCACCAAACAGCTCCGCAATCTCCTCCAATGACTTCCCGGACTGGTCCTTCGTGTTAGCAAGGGATGACCATTCGAGTAAAGCCTGGTGGCACGTACCGTCTCAGGGAGAAAGAAAAAGTAAAAGACGGCCGCTGCGAGGTTGGTTGCGATGAAGAGTGAGTAGTACCTAGAAACCATGTCAGTAAGGTATGTAGAGGGGTTGCATATGAGAAGGGCTGGCTGACCTCCAGCTAACAGATGCGATGGCAAGCGGTGTAATCTGCGAAAGCACAATGGCGGTGACTGACTTCGCCGCGACCGCAAAGGCGAGACCCTTGGTACGAAGAAAGAAGGGGAACAGCTCCGAAGGCACGACCCAGATCATGGCGTTGAAGAAGATTGCATAGCACATGGAGTAGACAAAGATTGCCGCGATAGCAGCCCTCGCTCCGGCAGCGTTATCGTTGTCCTTGTTGCCGTACACCGCACTCAAAGCCATGCAGAGAGCAATCATAGCGCTCAGCACGAGAGAGCCGCTCCAGAGGGTGCGCGTTCGCGGCCAGCGGTCTGCCACTACTACGAGGTAGATGACTTGGCCTATGATGCCCATCATGCCGTACGCGCCGCTGATGAGCAACGCAGTCCGGCCCGTGAAACCAACGGTGGCGTAGAAGATGTTTTGGAAGTTTTGGATGACGGAGGAACCGCTGAGCTGGCCCATGGTGACGATGAAGGCGGCCGTGAGAGTGCGACGGACGTACTGGCGCGAGAACATCTGCTTGATGGCCGTGGCCCAGTTCATGTTGCCCTGCTGCCTCTCCAGCAGGATCTGCTCCCTGATCTGGATGAGCTCTCGGCCGACCAGGTCATCATTGTCCCCCGCTCCATGAAGATTCGCCAGGACCGTCTTCGCCTCTTCGTACCGGTCCCTGAGAATCAGCCAACGAGGCGAGAAGGGAACGAAGAACACCATGACCGAAAGGACAAGAGGGATGGGTAGCTGCATTGCCAATGGGATTCGCCACTGGCCATCTCCCGAGGCAAAGGCACCGGCAAATCCGACCCAGTTGGCGACCCCGAACCCAATTGCAATCATCATTCCTTGTAGTCCCACGAGGAACCCACGGCGAGCAGGTGGTGCGACTTCGGCAAGGTAGATGGGAACAACGGAGAGCAGCTCGCCGCATCCGATTCCCGCTATGAGGCGTCCAGCAATCATCATACCAACCTCCATAGCTGCGCATTGGAGAATGGAGCCGATGATTGTCAGGATTGACGCGATCAGGATAGTGTACTTTCGGCTGAACCTGTCGGCGAGATAACCGGTCGTCATACCGCCGATGGCTTGCCCTGCGTTGTAGACCGAAACGATTGCACCCGTGTACGCTGTGTTGACCATGGAAGGCCCGTACATCTTGAGCTTGAAACTGTCATGGCCAAATGTTGTGGCAATGATTCCTAGACAGTGTTAGCCAACTCCTTCGTATAGAACTTGTCTGGGGCTTACCAGAATCGAAACCGTAGATGAAGCCGCCCTGCGCAGCGACAAGCGCTATAGCGACGATGAGGAAGTTCATGCTGATCGAGGTATCAAGTGTGGAGTAGAACGACGTCTGGGGAACGGTGGTTGCATCATGCAAGTGGAAAATCTGGGGTTTTGACTATTTACTTTTGTGTGATATTGCCTCCCTGGTCCCTCATAGACGATTCGGTGCAAAGGTAACCCGATGACCTCGGTAGTATGTGAGCAATAACCCAGGAGTCTGGGACCAGCACCGGCAGCCCACGCAAGGATCGTCTCATTGTTGTACATAGTAAGGTAGTACCGAGATGGCGAGGGAGGTGAGCCTTAGCTCCTGCGGGGGATGCGGAGACTCCGCCAGTAGAATCGAGCTTGCTCGGGTTTTTCCCGTCATCCAATCCTTTGCATCACGGTATCAAGCCGCATGTCGTTCTTGGCAGATGCGGAGAGATGCCCGGTGATCTTCATATGCCGATGCCGGTAATCCTCCGCTTCAAGAAGCAGTGTCTCGCACCTAGACTCCCCGATTCGTACCTCTTTGCACCGGAACCTCCATCATCCTAGCATAGATGAAGGGCCTTTGGGCTGGACATATTTCATTTCCTAGTTTCCTGAGAGACGTCAGCTCATTGAGTAGCAGGCCAACATTGTCGATACGTCCGAACCATGTCTTGCCCTACCGTCACCAAGCCGGTGTTTGAACACCACCATAGCGGCCTGGGTGTAGAGTATTCCAGACCCAGAATCTCTTGGCGATTCGAAACAACAGACACTACGGTCGCAGCTTGGGACCAGACCGCCTATGAAGTCGAGGTCACGTTCGCTCCAAATGGCGAGCCCCAGATCTTCCGCGAGACAAGTGACCAATCCGTCTTGGTGCCTTGGCCAGGTCGAGATTTGGCCTCTCGAGAGTCTGCCACAGTTCGGGTCCGTATTTATGGAAAGAGTCTCAGCGACGACGCATACAAAAACGAACAGCCAAGTCAATGGTCAGAGCCAGCCACTGTCGAAGCCGCTCTCTTGAAGCGAGAAGACTTCCGAGCCAACTTCATCACGTCCTCCGAGCAGATCGGTCACCATGGTCCGCTACGGCCTATTCGGTTTCGCAAGGAGTTCACACTCCCTGATAGTATCGATCTCAACACCTGCTCAGCACGACTCTACATCACCTCTCTTGGCGTCTTTGAAGCCACAATCAACGGAAAGCCCGTTACGAACGAGTTCATGGCTCCCGGTTGGACTAGCTACCGACACCGGCTCGTCTACCGCATCCTTGACGTGAAGAATCTCCTCCTTGCCGGGAAGAAGAACACAATATGCGTTGAGGTGGCCGAGGGCTGGTATGCTGGACGCCTTGGGTTCAAGGGCGGCATTCGCTTCCGCTACGGCGACGTGATTGGCCTGTTTGCGCAGCTTGAGGTCAATGGCTCGTCGGCCGAGCCGTGGGCACTCTTGTCGGACGACACCTGGTCTTCTCTACCGAGCGCTATCACGAACAGTGAGATATACGATGGCGAAACATACGATCTGAATGAAGAGATGGAAGGATGGAACTTCACAGACGCGGACTGGTCCAAGCCACTTGGGACAACGGTCCTCCCGTGGCCACAAACGAAGCTGGTGGCCCCTGACGCGCCGCCAGTTCGTGTGATCGAGACCAAGTCCTGCGTCAGAGTGTTTCAGAGCAGGAGCGGCAAGACAATCCTTGACTTCGGGCAGAATCTCGTCGGAAAGCTCCTCGTCAAGTCCCTAGAACTAGAAAGGGGGGCAAAGGTTACGTTCAGGCATGCCGAAGTCATGGAGAACGATGAGCTGGGCACTAGGCCCCTCAGAGATGCCAAGGCCCTCGATACTATTATCGGCTCAGGGCGGCAACTTGAAGGCTGGACACCCAAGTTCACGTTCCATGGCTTCCGCTACGTTCAAGTTGACGGATGGCCAGCTGGCGCTCCCTCGACCGAGGACATCAGTGCACTTGTCATGCATACAGACATGAAGCGGCGAGGGTTCTTCGAGTGTTCCAACCCATACGTCAATCAACTTCATAGCAACGTCGTCTGGTCTATGCGAGGAAACTTCCTCTCTATTCCTACGGACTGCCCACAGAGAGACGAACGGCTTGGCTGGACTGGGGACTTGCAGGTGTTTTGCCCAACGGCAACGTTCTTGTACGATACCTTGGGAATCCTCGGTAATTGGCTCCAGGATGTTGCCGCGGAGCAGCTTGAAGAAGGAAAAGGAGGTATCCCGCCGTTGGTAGTGCCGCTTGCCATCAGCCCCAACTGGCCTCACATCGCGCAAGCTGTCTGGGACGACGTGACTGTTCTGGCTCCAGACGCCCTCTACAAATACAGCTCCGACAAGGGTTTGCTAGAGCGACAGTTTGCCAGCATGCAAACCTGGTTAGATCAAGGAGTCGACCGGGCCCCTGATGGTCTTTGGAATCCTGACAAGTGGCAGCTCGCAGATTGGCTCGATCCAACCGCGCCTCCCGATGATCCAGGCAACGGACGAACGGATAGCATTCTTGTGGCGAATGCGTACCTTGTCCACACGACTTTGGTCTTCGCTAGACTTTGCGCCGAGCTGGGCAAAGCCGATCTAGCTTCAAAATATGCAAGCGATGGTGAACGATTGAAGAAGCTCTTCCAACGACGTTATATCACACCTGAAGGAAACCTCATGTCGAGCTCTCAGACCGGTCTTGCGCTTGCATTCCAGTTCGGGCTGTATCCAAACGACTCCTTCCAACGTCAGACGGCTGCGAATGCGCTGGAGAAATTGGTTCGCACGGCAAGGTTTCACATCAGCACTGGGTTCGCTGGTACACCAGTAATCTCACATGCGCTCACCACGATCGGTCGGCCTCAGCTTGCGTACCGCATGCTTCTTGAGACAACGTGCCCCAGTTGGATGTACCCCGTCGTATCGATGGGCGCAACGACTATCTGGGAGCGCTGGGACAGCATGTTGCCAGACGGCCGCATCAATCCTGGTCAGATGACCAGCTTCAATCATTACGCCCTCGGCGCGGTGGCGGACTGGCTGCACGGAACTGTAGGAGGAATTACGCCCCTGAAGCCCGGGTGGAAGGTTATCCGCGTGCGTCCTGTCCCCGGGGGCAACCTCACAAGCTCGAAGGTCTCATTTGACGGCCCTTACGGAAGAGTTGCTTGTGAGTGGAAGCTTGAGGGTGACAACTTCAAGATGAAGCTGAGCGTGCCGCCGAGTTGCTTTGCGGAGGTTACGTTGCCGTCGGAGTTGCGTAAGGGGTTCGAAGAGAACGGGGAACCTACCTTGAAGGTTTCTTCTGGGGTTCACGACTTTGAATGTCCTTTCGAAGCTGAAGATTGGCCGCCAAAACCGTTCGTGGCAGCAAACCAACCCATGCCCCCAGATACGATCGCGGGTTAGCGGAGTTATCGCATAGTCATTGTCACTTTCGGCAGTACATGCGAATTAACGTGGGTATTATTGGGTTGATGCTGGTATGATAAGTCTAAACGACAGGTGGTATAGTTGAATCTCACAACCTCCCTTTCTATCGGGAATCTGGTGGTATCATAGACTGAACTTAATCTCATCATGCCTTGCACCCGAATCGGGGCAACAACCGAACCTTCATGTAGCCTTCGTGACCTTTCTTGGGATACGTATCGAGGTATCTGTAACCAGTCGTCATGTCAAGCTTTTGATCCCAAAGAGAGACGTTGAAGTTGTATAAAATGCACGCGATCGCCTTCCGTAACACCCTATGCGCAATGCTGGGGATCAAATGTCAGCGTTATGTGGTGGCTTCTTCCCAACTCAAATCGCTACTTACTGCTGACCCAAGCAAGTTCGGGTTCCAGTCCCAAATGTCACAGCACGACTCCTCGCTTCTTTTGTGTTCTCGTCAAAGCCTAGCCACCTCTCGGGATTGAAAGTGTTTGGCTCAGGGTAGAGCTCTGCATCATGTTCGAGGAGCTTCAAGGTAAAGCTCATGCTTGTCTATACGAAGGTCAGTAGGATATTTGCCACCTAGCACGTGGACGAATTGGATTTACCATGGGAGGGATGATGGAGTCCTGATATGTCACCGGTGATTGACTCTGTCTTGGCTGTCGGTGCCATCCCGGAGAACTTAAGCGAGTTGACTCTTTACACACTGCATCCTATATAAGTCTCAGTCATTAGCTGTGATTTAGAAATAGCACAAGGGCTTACCAGATATTTCAACTGCAGCACCCTCGGATCTCGCCAAATCCTATGACCATACAAGCCCAGGTCAAGCGTGTCGAGCTCATCTCTGATTCTCTTGATACATTCCGGATTTTGTACTAAATTGTGGAGCAGGAATGTGAGGTTACTGAGGAGCGACTCATTGCCGATGAAGATAGCCTGCGATGACTCATGAATGGTCAAAGTCTCGCTGCCAACTTCGTTGAATATGCGAGCAAGGATGCCCTCATAACTATTCTCATCATCCCATGACTTCACGATAGGTTTAACGTGATTACTGACAAGCTGAAAGGGTGTCAACACAGATGTTTGATAGTTCTAGAAGAGTAACTTACAGTATCAAGCCAACCAAGTGGCGAGTAGGATCGAAGTATAGGGAAGACGTCAAAGAGGAACTTGATGGGGGGCATGCATCTCAAAACCGTGGCGAGGTCAATCGCGCTGAACGCCCTAGTCCTGTTGTGCACGGCTTCCAAGTCGAAGATCTTCAGGAACCCATAGTCCTCCTCAACGAGATATGAAACCATCACGTCGTTGGTGAAAGCCCAAAGGTAGTGCGTCAAGTTGACTACATCCCGTGTATGGGCAACATCGTTGAGGCGTTTGTAGAGAGACTCGAGGTGACCATCTAGAGTTGGCGTGAACTGTGCTAGCGTCTTTCCTGAGAATATAGGTCGGACTGCGGATGCTCGTTGGATATGTTTCATCGGACTCGCCAAGCCTCCGAGCAGTTTATTGAGAAGCCCGTAGTAGTTGTCGCATTTCAGGAGGTCTGGACGCTTGTGATACTCCAGACAGAACTGGTGGTCAATGAAGTGCAGCTCATTTGGACCGATTCTGACCACTGGGCCTGAGACATACATTAGAAGCAATTCGAACAGTTTGGGAGGCGTGCCATCATACCGTATTTCTCGTGCAGCGACTCGAGGTTCTCGAGCCAGTCATTCCTGATCAGGACATGGTATGCCTCGTAAAGCTTTGTAATACCGGCAAGTCTGGGCCCAGGAAATTTGGATAGGGGGCACAAAAGAGCTCGGTGGGTGTACTTTGCGACAGCGTAGAAGGCGAGGAGGTATAAAATCATAGATACGATATCGAGCCCCCGAGGGCTGAGAAGGGTGAAAAACCAAGCCATCAGGAACGGAACCTGCGAATCTCTCTGGGCTCTCGCAATGCCATCCAAAATCTTTGTGTCGCCCAAACGCAGAAGCCCTGGTTTATAATCAGTTTAATGATCCTTTCAAGGTACATGTAGATTTGGAAATGGTACTTTTGTACGTGGTCAGCTGTGGAGCTGCAACGGGCCGGGACTCGGTTATCTTGAAGACAGATGCATGTCGACGGCGGCCGCCTATCGGCTGCGCCATTTTCGCACCCGAAATTCGAGAATTTCCATAGGTCCTACTTGCATGCGGACGGTCGTCTCTGAGCGTTTGGTGAAGGATTGAGGTGCATGCATTCGGGACATCCACCTTCTTCGGGGTATGGCCGCATGTTGGCATGTCGACTACTAACCCCTCCGGAACTTAGCTTGCATCACGAAATCGATGGTTCTACTTACTATTTCTGAATAGGGCAATATTAAGCTTGACGAGCGAGTGGGCTGGAATGTACTCATGCGGCGTGGTTGTGGCCCCCAACAACGTTCCAGCACATTTTCGAAAAGCGGCTCAGCAGCCAGACAGACGCAGGATATCTCGGGCGAGAGGAGCGTTTGATAGGACTGGGGGCTCATATAGCCCATTTCAGCCTAATCATTGCATATGGGGGGGCGGAACAGTGTCAATTCAGTACCTAGCCGGTCGCGAAGGATTTTTGACTTGTGGTTGACACGTTTTGTAGGACAGTCGTTGGGGAAGAACGAGGAACTTTCCAGACAGACCAGCGGTTCCAATAATTCTTAATATCCGCCAAGACGTCTGGAACAGAGAATCATGCGATGAACTAGGACCAGCCAGAGGTGGAAGCTGTTTCGATCTGTCGGTGTCCCTGACGATAGACTGCGATCACCGATTTGCGTTCACACGTCATTGCTGACACCCATCGCTTGGTTTTTACTTTGGGAGACACAACTTATCTTAGATCTGTTTGTTATCGACGGACGACCCCGCGGAACAACGGCATAGCGGCTGAAAGTAAAATGCGGGATGAAGGCTTCTACAGGAACCCGAGTGAGGGGATTTGGGGAAGTGATAGACTTTGAAGTCTGTTTCAAGCTTTTGACTTCGGAGCTTTTTGGTGGGTTGTCAGGAGATTGAGCGAATAGTCTCGTTTCATTGAGCGTGTTCGAACCTTAGTTCCGTCCCCAGTAAGCTGCCGTTCAAACTTCGCGTGGTGAGCCAGGGATGCCCTACAAACGACTGCCGGTATAAGCGCTTTCAATGCCACGACTCACGAATTGATCAAGACGACGGCTGGCAAAAGGACCCAATCACCGCTGGAGGCGCCTTGCAGTTCGATGGGGGAACCCTGTCTCTCAAGATTGATAATGATGACTGGAGTACCGAAAGTTCAGGTCCATTCTCATCTAGGCCGTCGTGGAGTTCTAGTCGGTTTGATAAGTCAGGGTTGCTGGCCGAGGCAGAAAACTTGCCCACGCCAACTTACTACCTAAACGGCACGTGTGTTGAACGGGCATGAATTTGTCTAAGCTCGCAGTTCGCCTTGTCGAAAGCAACAGCTTCATGTGGTAAAGTTATGTGTGTTCGCATCGTGAGCCTAGACAAAGGACGCCATTCGGTCCTATCCATCCACATTTCAGGTTTGTACCTGACAGCTAGCTACATCGCTTACGACACACCATCATCCATGGACGTTCATGCCGATCATTCAACCCTAGCCGCCGTCGCCCTTGGCGATCTCCATTTAAGCTCAGCAAGTGCCGGGAACAGCCTTGACATGGCGGGGTCTCGTGACCATAGCTCGCCTGCGCTCTCAAATGAGAGCTAGAAACGTCAAGTCTAGCGGCGGCAGTTCGGAAACTAGTCGAGCCCGTCAACCGAAAATCGGCCTTCCCCCGCTTACACCAGGTTCAAGCCTGTCAATCATCGTCGCAGAGATCAGAAACAACATCAGTCCAAATGAAAGAAATGACGGAAGAAGTAAGGTGGAAGACTTAATATCTGGTCGATTATTAGATTCTCCCAATCCTGTCAGATACAGAGAGGTATGAGAATGCCCAGCATACGCGGCAATTATCAAGATGTTTTTCCCTGTGGTAGAAAATGTTCTGTGGTGTTGATTGCCGAAATCTGTCCCCGCTTGTCTCTGTGATGTATACTCGCTAGACAATCAGGAAAACATGATACTCACATCGTAAGAGTGTTCTTGACTGGTGTCGGCATTGTTGGTCAGTCTTCCTGAACTTTCTTGCACCTTGCCGGCAGCTATCGAGTTTAAGAGACAAGGAAAATGTTCTCTTATATGTCTCAAGCCGGGAAGCTGGCTTCGGATTTGCAAGAAAGCTGGCTCTTCTCGCATCGTATGGATTCGTTTCCAACGGAACCGCCTCTTGTTGGCTCGAGTGCCTCTACGATACCGCCTCATTCGTCGCGGTGTTCACATAAGCATACTTCGCGAAGGGCCTGGCTCTCGGAAATATTCTGCATGAGCCTAGCGCCTTTTTGAAGCCGTTGGATGTCTCAAAATCGTCAGGAACAACTTTACAACACAAGGTTACGCGGCATTCACGAAGAGGGGCGCCCCCTGATGGGGATAAGTGGGCTCGGCACAGACGATGGTATCGCGCCCCGAGATCCTCGGAAAATATGCACTGCTATTTGTAGTTAGTGCACCTGTTCTCTCTCTGCGAAGTACCTGAGTCCAAGTGCCGTGCTATTTGTTCAAATCCCACTTGCCATGAGGCGTTAGCATAGATGTTCATCTACAGTCGTGACGGTCCGTAAGAAAGATCATCATAAGGCCAGCCACTTCAGTGTTTCCAAACAAGCCCCGGAGTAACGTTACAATTGCCGCGTTAAATAAATAGGGCAGTGAAGCGACTTAGGCCTGCTCATCTATTCAATGAGCACCAAAACGATGAATCAATCTAACCTTTGGATTCAGTGACCAGGTAAACTACCTTGGACTGAGAACAATCAGCACATCTAGACCCTCGAAGATGGAAGAGAGTGCCTGACCTACTCTGGGACAGGGTGCCGCCGTCTCTATTCCTAGGATCAAGCTCGCTCGCTCTCACAAATTTCGTAGAGTTTAGTTTGCTCGGGGCTAAATCGAACGAAACAAAACGAAACATTCGCAGTACGTTAACCTCCTAGCATGGCTTGCCTTTCCCCACAGAATGAGTGCCCAAGGGGCAGGACGCTGTCGCAGTCGAGGATTCGAGCCCGGCACCCAGAAGCCTCGTAGAGAAACTCGATCACTGATTCAATAATTGTGGATATCAAAGCTCCAAATATTCGTTGAGCTCGGCCTCGACGCCCCGATTGTTCATGACCTGTGAAGCATCATCACCTTTTGACGTATGTATGCCTTTCATACCCTTGTCAGGATGATGAACCCACGAATCACTGAAAAGGACCCGTCAATTCAATACTGCAGATCATGTCTGCCAGAACTGGTGCCAGTTCTCTTAGGTCTGGAAGACCCGGGAGCAGCGCTTTTACCAGTGAAACACAGGGTGACAGCTGGGCCTTGCACGGTACATCACGGATCCGGCCGTACTCGGTTCTAGACTTCTGCTTCACCTACGTATCGTTTCGGCAACCGAAAGACCCTACTACAGCCAAGTACTGATTCAAACGTTACCTCTTTCTAAGTCCGCTCTCGACGTGATTCAATTCTCAATCAAAGGTTCTTCGTATTGCCTGCGAGCGTCGATGGTCAAACTTTTCTCATCATGAGAGGTTCCGTGTTGTTTCTGTGAAAGTTCTCTCCTAGTGCTAAAAGAGGTCCACTATTGTAAACTTCGTTCATGTTTTGCGGGCTCATGCGCCGGGACTAGTAGCTCCATTTCTTCGCCGTAGACGCAAATGAAGGTCAGATGAAACCACGAAGAGAGTCTATCATGAGCTTTCTGCAATTCAGCATGAAATTCTTCGTGATTCTGTGAGACAAGGAGGCTGTTGGAGTGGCAGTTTGATCGTAAGAACGGAGTCACTGAAGGCACCTATCAGTCGGCAATGCGGTACAGACAGCCGGCACGCTTTATGAAGCCTTTGTGAGATGGGGAATCGTCTGCTTTGATAAACTATTCATGGTCAGCGTCCTTGGAATCATCTTTCTGGTGGATGGGATTATGACAAATGTGTCCTGTGAAGGGGGCCTTCGCCCTAGTAGATTTCTCCAAGCGCCTTCATCACCATATAATCGTCGATATGTGGCGCAGAATGACACCTAGGAAACAAGAATCAGACAACAACAAGACGCCTTCTCTCGCCAGAGTAATAAGAGGTCTTAGTTCGGTTAGCCATCGAAGGTTCTTCGACGACTCAAGACCGACTTTGAGATGAAGATGTAATCCGGAGGTCAATCGTCAGTTTTGAGCATCTCCGCTGCATGAGTTGCGAGGTTTCACGCCTGCGACCCAGCTACGTCTCTGAAGAAAACGCCACTTAAGAAGGAGAGGTCATGTTAACTTTGAAATGCCTTGGATCTTGAATGATTTTCGTTGCATTGCGAATGTCTTGCTGGCTTCATCAATTCTACTTTCTTTGGTGATTGCGGGCGTGTCGTTGGGTCCTAGTGTATGATTACCATACTCCGTAGCTCAGTGGTCTTCATGTTGCGTAATGCGGTATGCAGGTCAAGATCCTGGCTTAAGATGGTGACACCCGGAGATGGTAACACCCGGGGACCCCTTTTCTTGGAGTCACCATTCTGACAGTGCTTGCCTCTAACCTGTTCGGCCCTTCGTCGCTGATCAAGATTCAATAAGCCCTGGGATGAGCCTTTTCAAGCCACCACAAATATGGCATTGACGTGTAGTGACGGACCAGGACTTGGCATCACAGTTGTGAATCCAGGCCTTCACCGCGTGTTGGTCAAGGGTGGAAATTCCCCGTAGCCCCTTGGCGCACCAATCCTTCGGGCTCTAAATAGACACCTTCAGGTTATTAGTGGAATCCAGACCGCGATGAAGGAATCGGAGGACGGGTCTCACGGCACTTGAATTGCCCGATTCGGACGTCCTCCGGCTGGAGTCTTGACAGACCCGATGGAAAGACTCCACTCTGCGCAACCGAGGGCCGGCCATGAGGCCCCGAAATGCCTTGTCGGCAGAACTTACCAACCTAATCCGTCCAAAAGGCGGCGCCCTTAATGAACATCAGATGAAGCTAGGATTAAATCGGTAATTTATTGTGTAAAATATGGGGAGATGCTACGGTGGTATAGGTTGGTGGACGGCATAACCTGGCTTAATGTCTGTTTTCTCATTGGTGGAGGGGGGAATTTCTCTCCGTTAGGGGTCAGCTTGACCTCAACTCCATCGACTTCCTCCACGAACAAAAGCAGCTCTCGTGTTCGCCTATGATATTGATGTTGCCTTGCAATGGCAGGCGAACATTTCCTAATTCACGATGGAAATGGCTCACTAATATGGAACGAGGAAGGCCCCTAATCCTAGGCTGACATAAAATACACTAGATTTCCATTTGATTTTTAGAAAAGCGTCCCATCAACTCAACGTAACGCGATAATAGTCAAGCTGTTTTTTCTTCCCACCCCAAACATGATCTCTGGAATTTTCAAGTCGGCTCTCGCCGCCGCCATGATCGGCACCTCAGTTGCTGTCGACACCTGGGGCGGCTCTGTGTCCCTGGGCCCGACGACCTCGACCATCATCAAAGCCGTGACAACCATCATCCCCGGCGACGCTCCTCCTACCCAGAACGGTGTTCTCGCCCTGTGGCCCGGCATGTCTAACGGCACAGGGGATCTGGTTCAAACAACCCTCGAGTCCTGGCCCGATAACTCCTGGTGCGGCGCCAAGAAGGGCCAGTGGTGCGTCCGCGCCTCGCTTTTCGGCTCCTTTGGACAGCTCAGCGGCGACGCGAGCGCCGTCTCAGGCAACCAGAAAGTCAAGATCCTTTACGAGCTGCTCTCGGACAACAATACTTGGCGCCAAACCGTCACCGATGCCGACACGGGCGCGAAGCTTAGCTCGTACGAGTACAAGTCTGGTCCCTTCATGAGGGGGTACGGTACCGGCACCGAGTGCAATGCCAACTGCAGCCCTACCGTCGCCAAGCAGCAGTACATCAACACGGAAATCACCCTGGCCGGAGCCGACCCCAACTTCGGCAAGACCATTGCCACTGCGCAGAAGGCTACGTACACTGGGTTGGCCAGCAGCCAGGGAGGCAAGGTCTGGACCATCAAGGAGATTAATATACCGGCAATGGTCTAGAGCAAACTTTCAATTGCTTGAGATCATCAGGTGGCGAAGGACTTCAAGATATGACATGGAAGGGGGATCCGATTCGTTGTAAATATCTGGGTAGACATCTCAAAACACGTATATAGGACGTTGCCATGGACGATGTGGCGAGTACAAACAACAACATTTGTTCTTTCGGTCTTCTCTCCACTACGTATTTCCTCATTTGACATCCGTTCCATGGCCTCTTCCGAGACCCGGGCCGAAATTTACCCCAGCCATCCGATTGAGATGACCGAAACGACATACGAGAGGTGGTCTTTCTTCTTGATGTAATGGATGTATCTGGATGTCAAGAAAGGTTTGATGAAGTTTCCTCCCGGCCACGGAAATGTGTTTGCGGCTCAAACTGATGACCAAACAGACCGAGGCCCCGTATTGTGAGAATAGGGGGTCGGTAGTCCGGGAAAGGGGGCACCGGAGGCCAATCCCGAAATGATGGATAGAAAATTTTGAAAACGCCACTCGGTGATATCTGACGAGACCAATATCACGGATCTGGAGAAAATCCAGCGAATTGGGACTTATATCCAGAGACAGTAAGAGTTTGGTACTGCGCAAGCCACATTACTCATAATACATGGTTTATGGCGATCATATGAGCATGCATGAGTATTATGAACTTGAAGAAATGCAATATCTCGGGTACTGTTATTGATCTATCCAGCAGCAAGCCCAGGACCCGGGAGACCCCGGACTTATCAGATGGCACATCTACTGGCCAGTAATGGCAAACTCGCCCCCTCCATGACGGACTAGACCGATGAATACCGCCATCGCCATCAAATACCGCCAGCACCTAGACCTGCGCTGCCGTTTTTTGCAATGTTTGGCCCTCAATGGCAGTCTGCTATTGCTCCGTCCAACACCTCCCTCGCCCTCTCCATCTCCCCTAGTCCCGGGGAACCAGGCTAATGCAACCGGCGCGGCTCATCGGACGCAAGCCGCTCTGCATTCGCACAGACTCCCCACCGAACCACTCCCCTCTCAGAGCTGGCTGTCTCTTTGCCCCAGCGATTTTGCGAGCTTCATATCACTTCTCTACTCCTTCACCTGGCTGATCCAATCTCGATACGGATCTCAGGTATATCGTCGGGAAATCCACACGAGGATCGATGGTTGAATCCACAGCTCCAGCTCCAGTCTATCTGCGAACAACACGGGAAATGGCGGCTGCCGTCGTAAACATGGGCCCATTGCCCACTCCTCCCCAAAAGCCAGAGGAGGCCCAGATCCCTGGATCCCTGGCGGCCCTGCAAACTGCCGCAGTCACTTATCTGAAGGTAATGCCTCTAAAATATGTGACCTGTCAAGCCTGTCCGGGGACGACTGACAGCACTCCCTCTTGCCCATGCACGTGGTCTCAATGGGGAGAGAAGCTAGCTGGTCTGACCTCCAAGTGTCAGAATTAGGAAAGCGCTCTTGCAGGTTGTGATCCAAATGTGCATCAAAATCGAACGTGGGAGAGCAGATCATCTGCCCAAACGTTGTATCTCGCAACGCCAGGGGCACGGTGTTGACACCACCACACCATCACAAACAAGTTTGACTGCAGACCACTACTGCTACGTCTCTGCCGTCATTCTTGCTTTTTTATGCGCAGCCATTTTTGGGAGGGGAGAGTGTTTCTTTTTCGTGACTGACACCGGCTTGACAGGATTGGTCGGTGCGGGACGTTCCATGTCCAGCTGCAGATGGGCTGCGGTACAGCTGGCCGTGCATGACATTTCTGCAAGTTCATCAGCATCAACTGCAGCAGAAAATGATAGGTGAACCGGTGAGTGCGAGCAGTTCGTGACGGCGTCGCAGTGGAACGTGGGGTTGTTCAGGGTCTTGAACCCTTCAGCTTCCCACAGGACTGATGAATTCTAGCTCGGATACATTCTCAATGTGGCGGGAAATATGCAAATGAAGAAGTCCCCTCGCGTCGGATGGCAAGTCTTGTCTCTGTTTCCAAGAAAATTCAATCACAGAATGAATGCGACTGATCGCATCAGCTCCCGATTCTGAAATCAAGTCAGCAAACCAGGAAATGAAGTCTTTCTCGATTCTGTCGACTGCACCATCGGCAGCGGCATCGGCATCGCCATCCCCTCAGCAGAAAAGAGAAGTGATAGATATCGCACGTCCACTCCAGCCCGCAAGCGGATCGATTTCGTACTCCTCTTATCCACACCTACCTTAGTACATGGTGGGTGATTTCGGTCTGTCTGTCCTGGTGGGCGCGGCAGAGCAGCAGCAGCAGAGTGTGAGCCCTTCTCATCCCCACACATCATGCAGCCTCCCTCCAGCCAACCCACGTCCAGCCCATGCCCAATGCTGGTCCCACCCCAATTGGAGATCCTGCCGGAGCCATCGCCGTCCCATATTGCCGGTATGCACTCGAGTGAATGTGGAAGGGCGAGAAACCTCAGCCCTGTTCTTGACGGCGGCGGGGAAGGCGACCCTAGCAAGCCGAAGGACACAGCAGGTATGCTGTTCGAGAAAGAACCATGACATAATTTCTTCTGCCGTTGTCTCGAGACAACAAGTATCTATGAAGACTTTCTCAACGCCATCAGCGTCCTGTAATGGGACTCTTGAGGATCAGAACGGCCGATGAACGGTTCACGTTGACATGGCAGTGAAGCACTCCGCCTGGCCGCTGCCATCGCCCATAATCTGACCATCGATCTAGATCTGGCTATGCACGATAAGAACCAGGCTTTCGAACTGAGCGGTTCAGTAGCTGGAACCTATGCAACACGAGATGTGTACCCACTCGACCGTCGCGGCGAATCAAACGATCATGCCCATCGTAGCGCCGCATAACCACGTTGGCGTCGGTCGCGATGCCCGAGAGGGCACGAGAGAGCAAACTGCAAACATCCGGGCTTTCTCAGAGCGTGCGCATCCCACAGCTATGGGTCCTTGCCTGCGGTTCATCCGCATGGGTGTGCTGCGGGTAATTGGATACCGTCAGAACCTGCATGCACTCAGAAGAGCGGGTTAGGAAATCCATCATTGGTTCGTCACCGATCGCCGAACGTTCGGTGGTCGTATTCAGATTCTCACGTCCAGGCCGACGGGAAGACGATCAGCTCCTAGGAAAGGTCTCCGTCAAGGCGTAATATTCAACCTACTGGCAATGTCAACGCCTCGACCACCACAGGGTTGAACCAGGGCTCTCACCAAGTCCTACCCGTACCGACGGGATGTAGGCCACTCGATCCAGCAGCTGGCGCGGGACAGATGGTCCAGAGTCCCGGGAGGAAAAGATACCCCTGCCCCCAGCCCACTGTCAATCCGACCCAAAGGAACACTGCATCATACGCGCAGACGGCTGCAGCTCAAACACCCAACATCCGGCCTCTGGCCAATGGGAAACCCCCCGTCACCAGAAGACAGTAAACGGTTTCTCGCAACCCTTGCTCTGCCATCGCCAGCGGGACAGGCGAGCCTCTAGCAGCAATCCCGGCTGGGACGATCCCTCTCCCAGGCCGTGTCGACTGCCGCACTCATCCGGCCAGACTATCCCCAGGCTGGCAAACCCTCGGTGGACCCCCCTAACGGCATGATGATGTGCGATCCAGCCTCAGTCGCGTATCCAAGATCCCGCTACCGGCCTTCATCGCAGACGCGGGTCATACCCTTGCCCTACGCAAGCGCCCCTCCAGCAGCAGCATGACCAGGAGGCTCAAAATGTGAGTTTCGACAAAAGACGACCGGAGTGCGAGCTCATCCCAAAACTGATATCGCCACGGAGGCCCACGAAAGCCGCCGGATCGTAGCCGCGTGGGCTACGCAGACCTTTCTCAAAAGGTTAATATCTGCATATATTGATGCGGAGATGGGCGGGAGTGGGTAGGAGGAAGGGGGAAGGGGGTAAGATCACAAGTTGGGAGGTAGTTTCATCGTCCCGCGATACCTTAATTGAACTCCTTCCTGATCACGGGAAGGGGGGGCGGCTTGGCCTCGTGTCCGTGGTTGAAAAGCCTTCAATTCCCGCCAGGTCCGTCATGTCTTGGTCGAGTAACCGTCGATCTGATTTTGTTTCCTCAGCGTCATCATATCAATAACCCCTCGTCATTGTTAGGACATCCTTTGAATACTCTGGTCTTCGTGACTTTTAATGTTTATTGTCTCGTATTCATCCACCTCTTGATCTTGACTCTGCCCTCTCCTAAGATCAAACGTCTCCTGGACTTGCTCTCCCCCTCAAACAGTCATTCAGAGCTCGAGCCTTTTCCTGAGTCTTCACCAGGGCAGCAGATTCTCACCAGCCCATTGGCTATCCGTCCCAGCCACAGACCAACAGACTGAAGAACCGGTTCGCCTTGCCACCCGTCCGCTGGTATCCGTGGATCATCTCATACCGCCATTCCATCACTGGGGGAAACACCACCGGTCTTGCAGCCAGTGGAACGGCACTCGGGAGCCCACGCCGCATCTTGCAGACTTCTTCATTGACCGCCGAAACCTCCCCCACCTCTTCCCTTTCTTCAACGCACCGCCGGACGACGACATCGCGCGTAAGAGTTGAGACAGCGCAGAACACCGATAGAACATCGCGGAAGAAGCGGTGAGGACTGCAGTCATCTTTTCCATCTTGTCTGTCCCGAGGCGTCGCCTGTCTTCTCGTCGAGGATGTTTATGAGCGCTCCCCCCCGGTTGGGCTTTCATGGCTCGGACTACTTTGCCTTCGAGCAGAGCATGACAGCCAGAGCCCAACAACGCTTCCATCAACGACGCATGAGAAAACTGATTGCACGGCACGGCAAGCATCCCTTTGGCTCTCACAGATCACCACACCACGCAGGCATCATGGCCAACGAAGACTGGCCTCTGGATAACATTCCAGACGGTATCCAAGACAGTTTCGAGGTGCGTTCGCTCATTTCCTCCAGCCTCCTGTGCCCTTCAATCAAGCCATTTGAGATGTGATCAGGGCCTCCTTGCTGACCTAACACTCGGCCTCAGGTTCAACAGCTCCGGAACAGATACCTCGCAGGCACCGCGGGCAGCCCGTACTCCGATCCTGATTCTTGCATGCTCTTTCAGAGGATGCAGCAGTTTGATGCTCCTTTCAGCAACAAGAGACCAGTCATGGATCATAATCAGTCATGGCACCCCGAGGGCATGCCGTACACGAACGACATTCAGTCCATGTTTGCGCCGATGCAGTTCCAGTTTGGTGTTTCGTCCATTGATGATGTCTCGATGGCAGGCTCTGGTGGTTTGAGTCAAAACATGCCCATCTCCTCTCCTGTCTTCTCAGCATCCGAGTCGGGTGCCAGCTTTGGCAGCTTCTCCTCCACCGGTGCACCCAACATCCTTGACTCCGGTTCTTTCAGCTCGGCGGACGGCTCGACCATCATCAACAGCCCTTCCCAGCAATTCGACTACGTCAACTCTCCCTTCGCGTCGTCGTCTCTGATGGCTGAAGATCTCTCCAATATCAAGGCAGCCCCTCCTTCACCTCAACCCTTCTCTGAGCCAACGCCGATCCTCTTCTTCCAGGCCCCTCCCGAGCAGATTGCTGAGCCTGGGCGGTCCCACATGGACGATCGTCACGTTATGGGAGTCTCGATTGCTGGGAGTCATGGCATGATTATGAAGCCCGAACCCCCAGCTCCTCGCATCCTGCCCTCGAAGCCTCGCAAAGAGCTTCCCGAGAAGCCACGTTCTCGTCGCACCAGCTCTCCAGCCCGCAAGTCGGTCTCATCAGCTCCCAAGACAGAGCTCAGACCGAAGCAGTCGAAGCCCTGCCCGGTGCCATTCTCTATTGCAGAGTCCGTGGAACGCTCCGCCAAGGACGAGTATCTTCTCAAGGCCAAGGCGGAGGGCCTGACGTACCGCGAGATTCGCGTCAAGGGCAACTTCAGCGAGGCGGAGTCAACCCTGCGTGGTCGTTATCGCACCCTTACCAAGAGCAAGGAGGAGAGGGTTCGGAAGCCCGAGTGGACTAGTCATGATGTAAGTGCGATCTTCTGCGACATGAAAGCATGCTCTAACCCTTGGGTTGCAGATTCATCTCCTCAAAAAGGCTGTTCGCAAGTTCTCCAAGGGCAACGATCCTGCTTCCACCAAGATTCCATGGAAGCAGGTGGCCGAGTACATTTACTCGCATGATGGATCGTACCTGTTCGGCAACGCCACTTGTCGCAAAAAGTGGGATGAACTCGTCATGTGTTCTGCAGGAAGACGCGCCGGCGGAAGCGGGACCATGTAGTGACTCACGGGACGGCGCGACGGAGCCCAGATGAGTGTGTTTGATGAGATCGGGTTCCCGGGCGAATATTGGAATGGTTTGCAGCATTGTGAATTCGAGATGTGAGCTGTCGTGCATAGTGGAGTACTGGCCGGATTTTCATGTTTGCGTTCTTTAGTTAGAAACCTGCCGCTAGGCAAAAATGGTTGTTTGTTGTTGCATGTATTTTGGGTTGACTGCATGATGAGGACCTGTTCAAATTTCCAGCAATCACAGCTTCTTGCTGTGTCCAGGGTTCTTTGGGATGCCGATCTTGGCCAGAATATCGACCAATTGGTTGCTGTCGCTGTTGGCCTTGAGAGCACTCCACTCAGCTTCGCTCTTAACCAAAGCTGTCCCTGCCAACACAGTGCCGTTGAGGCTGAGTTTACCGACAGATTTGCCATTCTCCTCGATGGTGTGGCCCTCGGCCAATCGCGGCATGACCACCAAAGAGTTGCTTGTCATTGCAAGGTTATAGCTGATCTGCGCTTCCCCGTTGCTTGAGTCGTCCAAATTTCCGATATGAGCCTCGACTGCGTCTACCGCTGACCGGACAAGCGACACGTATACAGCATGAAGCTCATTCGGAGTCATGCCCGCGTGGATATTCTCACCAAACGTCGTAAATGGGACACCAATGAGCTGCGGTTGGGACAGCTGCTTCGCCAAAACATCCCACTTGGAGCCCTCTGGCAAACCATCCTTCATCTGGGCTACAGGAAGCAGCTGAATGTGTCTGTGTGGCTGACTTGCACCCGAGTGTTGTCCACTGTTAAAAAATGCATACAGCTCGTTGTCGCCATGCTGGTGGTATGCTTCGATGCAAGCGTAGGTCGCTGCCAAGTCGCTCGGTTCCAGCAGGTGAGTCTGGAGTTTGTAGTCCTTCGTCGCAAGGATAAAGTGTTCTGGTACAATGGCAAACTTGTTCAGGACGAGGTTGTGGCCCGAAGAGGGGATATCGGCGATGAACAGCGGACCGTTTTCGGGGTTCTCGAAGGGATCGAACGGTTTGCGAAATCCGTCGGTTTGGGACTTTGCAGCTGTTGGCTTATTTGCTAGTGCTGGAGAAAAACGAAGCTGGAACTGCATGTAGGTGTCAGGGGCAGCTTCGACAAGATGACGGGCGTCTAGCACAAACTTACAGGGATCGAGTTCGCAGTCAGGACGGCGACTTGCGTCGCGTAGTAGTTGAGGTCGCCATTGGCACGAGCCTTGTTGAATGCAGCTTTGACAAGCTCTGGAAGATTTTTCGGGGCTTTGATAGGGCCCATTGTGATGGCAAAGAAAGGTGCAATGGCAAAGGAAGTCACTGGAGATCGCAAGGTATGCGATGAGAAGCAGGAAGATGAGGTCACTTCCTTTTGGGACAGGACGTGGAGGACGGGACGCGCCGGGGCGGGAGCCACGGTCAATGCCCCACCTTCCCGTCCTACACCGAGATCTTGACCTGTTCACCGAGTCATCTGTCTCTCTACTGTTTAGTGCAAGCCGCCATCGCCACATTGTGATCACAAGACAATTAAGTCAGTAAACAGACCAAAATAGCTTAGACACGAAATCAATCATCGGCGCAATCAGCATCGATATCGACCGAAATATTAAATGTTCTCTCAACATCGCCGAGATTCTGCTGCGATGTGTCCTCCGGTTCTGTTGAAGGTGAGCCTCGGTCACTCGACATCTAGCGATCTCATTGGCCGGTCGGTGCTCGCTGCTGGCCGACTGTCCGAAAATTAGCCACCTGAGCTGTCACTGCCCCACTGTCAACAGCCAGGCCCAGATGGACGGTGCGCTCGTCAGGTACGTACCCTCCTCTGATCAGCAACGTCATACTTCTGTGTTGCTGAATTCTCATGCTAAATCTTGGCCTCTCCATTCCACTACCTTAAGAGCCACCACTCCCACCACATAGCTGTCAAACGACCCATTCTGCCCTTGATGCTGTAGCTCATCTTCTAAACGTCAAAACAGTCAACATGGAAACACCGCCCACTGCGAACCTGCGGAGCAAAACCCGACGCGCCCTGGACGAACTCAACGGAGCAGCCACGATGGCGCCAGAGCAACCGACCAAGACGAAGCGAAACAACCCCTTCCTCCCCACGCCCCTCGAGACCCTCGTCCTCGCCGCCTTTCCCGTCATCCTCTTGTTCGGGACTCTCTTCTCGCTGCTCTCCCCCGACGTCCGGTCCTCGCAGTACGACCATGCCTCCCAAGCCCATGTCCAAGACACCGCGCCTTCCTACTTCGCACGCAAGTCGAACCTCTTCAACGTCCTCTTCGTAAAACGAGGCTGGTTCTGGATCACTGCCGCCTTCTTCACCTTCGTCTTCACCCACCCCGCGACCGTCCACTCGACGCGCCGGATACAGGCTACCCTGCGCTGGGTGCTAGTCACAACGTGGTGGTTCTTCGTGACGCAATGGTTCTTCGGACCTGCCATCATTGATCGAGGCTTCCGCTGGACGGGCGGAAAGTGCGAGCTCATTGAGGAGAAGGTCGAGCTCGGCGAGGGAGACGCTAAGGAAGTCTTCACGGCTGTGGCGTGCAAGGCTGCCGGTGGAAAGTGGCGCGGTGGACACGACATTAGTGGACACGTATTTCTGCTGGTCCTCGGCTGCGGGTTTCTGCTATCCGAGGTTGGCTGGGTTGTTCTCCGATGGAAGGGCGCAAGGCGAGAGGAGCGCAGTGTCGTTATGACAGATGGCGCGACAAAGACAGCCACAGTCGAGGCACAGGGTCTTCAGGGAGAGCCCGTTCCTGGTGATGCTCTCGGGTTCGGTGGCAAGTTCGCCGTTGGCGTGATCGGTCTCAGCTCTTGGATGTTGCTCATGACTGCCATCTATTTCCACACTTGGTTTGAAAAGGTATGTCTCCCCCTTGCCCATTTGGTTGGCCCTTTCAGCTCACTGACGTGTCACTAGGTTACTGGCCTTGCAACTGCTCTTTCGGCTCTGTATGGCGTCTACATTCTTCCTCGCTTCGTTCCTGCAATACGCCAGGTTGTTGGCTTGCCTGGAATCTGATACCCGCTGCATGGTTGGAGCGAGTTATAGATACTCAATAAATAATACAAACAATACCCCTCCTCAACCATATTCGCGTTCGGCTTGTCCTGTGCAGTCACTTTCCCGGGTCATCCGGCCGGGCCGCGCCATTTCAACGTTTTGCCGGCGACCGTTGTTTCGTAGAACGGCTGGCGGTTTCTGCTTTCCTAGATCTGTGCCTACAAAGGCGCGGGGAATCGGGATCTAACGTGCCGCCGCGGCCATCCCTGCCACTGACCGTCCTGTTCATCCAAAGTGTCGCAAACACAGATAAGATGATGTGCAAAGATGACAAATTTGATACAATACTGGGGATGAGCTCGGAGTCGCGATTCTGAACGTCAAAGAAGTCACGCACATACATATGGACAAGGGACCTCCGTGGTTGGCAGCAGAGACCATACTCGGAGTCGAACGTGTCTACACAAGGAATCTCACAACATGCGCTACAAAGACATGATCAAAAAAACAATTGATTCGTTTGTGGTATCAATGCCCCTTGGGCAGAAACAAGAAGTGTATCTCAACCGACCCTGTGTTTTCTAAAAATCCTCAAACTCCCAAACCCTGATGCAAAGTATGCCGCCTGTCCCGATAATCCACGCAAAAAAGGGGGTGGTTAAGCAACTCCGCCACTAGGGCCGAATGCTAGATGAAGTGAAAGTCGTAAACCATGTCAGTCCTCTTCCGAGCAGGGCACGTCTCCTCAGGCTCGATCGCATCGAGGGCATCCAGAAGGTACCCACGCTTCGTCTTCGTCTTGAGGTCGTCCCATACGTCAGTGGGGGTGGACTCGCCGCTCGCCTAGAGCGGGGCCTGGAAGAGGGCGACGGTGGCGCAGAAGTTGTTGCGGTTGTCGCTGTCGAGGGCGGCGCCCTTGCCGTTGACGGTGACCATGTTGACGGACGCCTTGGTGCTGAGGCCGAAGAACTTGACGTCGCTGTTCTCGAGCGAGACCATGTGGTCCTGGCAGTTGTTCTGGCCGACGCAGACCTGGTCGTAGTTGTTGAAGAAGCTGTACAGGCCGGCGCCGTAGATGAGGATGTCCTTGGAGTTGATGGCGCGGACGCCCCAGGTGCGCGCGCACTTGTCGCTCTGGCCGGTGCAGAAGGTCTCGAAGTTGGGGTCGAGGATGGCGTTGTTGACGGTGAAGGGCGTCTTGGCGTCGGGGTTGCCCTGCATGTACGCCGTCTCGGTCTGGATGTGCGCCATGTAGACGTTGGAGGCGTTGTTGAACTGGTAGTTGTACAGGACGGAGTGCTCGGAGGCGGTTCCCCAGAACCAGGTGCCCTTGGTGGACTCGGTGAGGACGCCGCGGCCGTTGTAGATGTCGATCTGGGCCTTCTTGTCGGCGAGGTCGAGCTCGTGGTCGGCGACCCACCACCAGACGTTCTCAAAGTAGCCAGAGGACTCGGCGGTGATGTGGGTGAGCATGTAGGCGCCGATGCACTCGGGGTTGGCGGCGTGGGTGACGTTGGGGTTCTTGGCGCACTTGTCGGACTGGAGCTGGGTGCCCTGGCTGCCGCCGATGCGGAAGTGGACATCCCAGAGACCGGCGGCACCGGGGCTGGAGCCGGCAATGTTGTACTCCATGAGGATGGCACCGGCCTGGGGACCCTGGGTCTGGACGATGATGTCGCTCATCTCGAAGGTGCCGACGTCGCCGGGCTTGCCGACCCTGAGCATGACCTTGGGGTTGGCCTGGTCCTTGAACGCCTCGCCGTTGGCCATCAGAAGAGGCCAGACCTCGCCGGTGATCTTGATGTCCTTGGGCACCTCGATGGTGTTGGAGATGATGTAGGCACCGTGGTCAAAGTAGACAATGTCGTTGGCGCCGGCCTTGTTGAACAGAGCCTGGATGGCAGCCGTGTCGTCGGTCTTGCCGTCTCCCTTGCAGCCGTTGGCCTTGGCGCTGAGGAACTGGCTGACGGCAGCGGTCTCGTACTGAGGCTTGCTGCGGGTGACGACCTTGCCGTTGGAGCCGAGGAGGACGGCGGGCTTGGTGATGGCGTCCTGGGCGCTCTGGACAGCCTTGCCGTTGCCGGTGGCGCCGGTGTAGGTGCGGCCCTGGATGAAGGAGGCGATCTTCTGGTTGCCGGCGAGGACGGTAGACTTGGTGTCGACGATCTGGACGGCGGCGGGGACGTTGGTGGTCATGTCGACGTTGTCGAGGATCAAGCTGCCGTTGGTAGAGGTGGAAGAGGGGTTGTAGGCAGTCAGGACACCGACGGGCGTGTTGCTGATGACGCTGTCGAGGAGAAGAACGGAGCCGACGGTCTGGGCAGAGGCACCGCCGTTGGACATGTCAACACCGACGCCGCAGTTGTTGATGGTGAGGTCCTGGAGAGTCCAGAGCCAGTTCCAGTTCATGTAGACGGCCGTCTTGCAGTTGTTGAAGGTCAGAGCGCGGGTGGTGAACTGCTGAGAGCCAACGAACATGCCGTACTTGCCGCCGTTGAAGGTCAGGTTGGTCATGAAGCCGCCGGAGCCATTGTCGATGAAGATACCCTGCTGAACGTTGCTGTCACCGCCGTCGGTGCGCATGTTGAAGACGATGTTCTGCAGAGAAGTGGCCTGGGCAACCTGCCAGTGAATTCCGGCGCCAGAAGTGACGGGCATGGCAGTCAGGTCGACATTGAAGTTCTTGACGAGCTTCCAGAAGTTGTTCTATGGCATATTGTTAGTTCATACACATACATATCCCCTGACAGGACCCAACGTACCTGGTTAGTGTGCTGGTTGTTGCCCTGGTCGTCGTACGGGTTGGCGTCAATAACAGCCATACCAGTGAAGCTGGCAGCGGCCTTGATGGTGGGAAGGCTGGTGGCATCTCCAACCATGTGGGTGTAGTACTTCATGGCGATGGGCTTGCTGACGACGTAGGTGCCGGCGGGGAAGTAGACCAAGGCGGGAGTGGTGGTCGAGGAGTCGCATCCGAAACCGCAACGGTTGCCCTGCTTCAGTCAGTCAAGATGCCCAAAACCCATAGCTCGCTTTGATATCACGTACCTCGTCCATGGCGGCCTGGATGGCGACGGTGTCGTCGGTCGCGCCATCACCCTTGGCGCCAAAGTCCTTCACATTACGGAAGATCTTGTAGTTGGGATCGCCAAAGGCAGAGACGCCGCTTCTCTCGATCGAGGCGACCCAGTATCCAGCGGCGGCGACGGGCGAGTTGGAAGCCTGGGGCTCCGCGACGGGGTTAGGAGCGGGAGCCGCGAGGACATCGAGAGAGAAGAGGCGCAAGGCCAGGAGGGTGGTCGTGAGAACTGTTGAGAGGCCCATCATGATGTAGAACCAGCTGATCGACGATGTCCTCTTATTTTTGGTTGATTGGAAAGAAGGCGAAGACTGCGCGTTGAAGTTATCGTGGTTAGCTTCTGAAGTCTCCAAAGGCGGTGATGGTGAATGTTGATGTTTTGCAAGCAGAAGGAGAGCGCAACTTCCAGAAGTGTGATGAAAACTCGAGACTTCGAGAAATTATCCACCAGAGGAAGGAAGAAAAGATGTGTGTTTTTCCTTTTCTTTGCTTTTCGACTGCTTTTGTGGGCGTGGGTTTGTTGAAGTAGGGCGAGAAGCTGGTTACCCTCGACGACTCGTTTTATGATGCAACAAACCTCCATCCACCTTAAGTATTTCCAGCCAGGTGAGTGACAGTGACTAACTGCCCAGTCAAGCATCACCGGCCCGCTCCACGAACAGCCCAGCTGTCAGTGACTGAAAGGGCTGCTGTGCGTCACAAGCCTGGATCATGTCCCATTGTCCCGTCGAGACTAAACAACCAGGGTGGTTGTCTAAGCCGACCTCTTTGAGCTGGACCTCGACGCAGACCCGACTCAGATGACAAGTCGTACGTCACGGTACTGGTGTCTGAAGAATACCCCATTCCACCAGAAGGAACATGAAGAGCCGAGACAATAGGCCGGCGGAGAGAGGGTGGGAAGGAAAGCAATCGAATTCAAGCCACGAGACCCTTGGGGAAGGGGGCCAAGACGGCGCACACAGCAACTACTCACCAGGAGTTTGAGAGTGACGACAGCGGATGACGGCCGATCAAGGCTCCGGTTGTATCGGTGCTAAAGAATGACTGGATCGAAAATCCCCTCTGAGGATTTACGGAAAACAGAAAGAACGAAACGAAAGAATGTCGATGGAGGAGGGTGTGGCGGTTCGAGACACGGGAGAAAGGGACGGGGGGAAGGGAGCAACCACGAGCCAAGAAGAGGTTGACGGCGACTATCACCGTCTTATATCGACCTACCCTTTGGGCAGTCCCCTGCCTCGCCATGCGGTTTATCGCCATGGTGGCGGCACTGGGCACTCTGCACCTGTCGGACCTCTCTTCAGTTTGAGGCGAGCAGGGCCCCGGATCCCGGCTCACAACCTTAGGTACAGCCGTTATTCTTCTCGACGACTGGATCTCGGCGGCCCTTCTTTTTGCGCAAACCCTACCCTGCGAGAGGGGGGATGTACAGCAAGGAGCTTGAAGGGGGCGGCGAGTGAGTGGGATGGGAGGGAATGTTGGACGTCCGTGGCCCGCCCGAGCTCTCTCGACCAAACCTAGCTAACCTTACAGTGGTAGCTTTTTCTTTACTAACACGCCCCGCGTTGCGTTGCGTTGCGTTGTGTGAACTGGAGTGTGTGCGTGTGTGTAAAGTACACTGCTGTCCAGCCGACTTGCCGCGATGGATAGGCAATCCCGGGGCCAAGAGGAATAAAAATGCGATGAAACAAGGATCCGGAGAGGGGCGCTATTGGATGGGAGGGGATATAGCTTCAAACAGAGCTAAGCAAGGCCCGCGATTGGAGGGGGGAGGAGGGTGTGATGGACGGACGTTACTTTGCTGTGCTGCGCTTCTGATGTGTGCTGTGTGCTGGTTGGCAGCAAGTGGAAGGACGGGAGACTGAACAGACAGAGACACGGACAGACGGACAGGGTGACAGTGACAGTGGAAAAGACAGAGAGAAAGAGAGTGAGAGTGGGCAAGCAAGCAAGCACACGCAAGTAGTTCGGACGAAAGCGGCGAACGATGAAGGGGGGAGGCCCTGTCTGCTGGTCAGGGGCCAGTCAATGCGATGCGACAGCCGCCCCTAGTGCGGACGGCGTTGGTTCGCTACCAAGCTACCCAAGGCTGGCTGTTTGCCCACGCCCCCTGCTTCTCGAAGAAATACCCACTGGTGGTGGTGTTCTGGTGGTGAGAGGTTGATTAGATTGATGAGAAGGGACCGTGGCACACGCAGAAGACACAAGCATCTGTAAACGCCCAAGGTTTGGTTTACCAAGGGAACGGCCGGCCGACAGTCATGTTGATCCCTGCAGCAGCTCCGTTTCCCGCATAATGATCTGCCTGAGATCTGGCGACCTTGGCCCTGATGATTGATTGATTGATGTTCTTTGGGGAATAGGAGAAAAAAAAAACAAGAAAAGAGTTTTGCGGAGGATCAGCCCGCCCGTCTCCTTTCCCCTCCAGAGTCGACGACTCATCCATGAGCTTTGCTGTGGCTGGAACCTGGAACTGAGCACAGGAAGATTGCGCACTCAGGCCGAGTCGGGCAGGTCTTGCAACGATCAAGGGAACTTCATGGGGAGAAGGCAGGGGAACACACAGCAAAAGGTCAAAGGACAAAACAATACGTCAATGGGGTGAGGGCCTTGGCCTTGTTGCTTCTGCGCTCTGTAGGCTTTGTTCTCTTGTTTGGTGCACAACGGGGGAACACAGAGGCAAAGAAGAGGGTAAAGAAGCATGTAATGCAATTGTTCTCCCTTTTTTTTCTTGGTTCTCTCGCCTCTGCGCCGTTGCGTCGCCCCCCTTGTCTTGTGCGTCTCCCCACAACAGCCGCCCCTCCACGGATGAGCAGCGGCAGGGATTAAGGTATTTTTTCCATCATGCTCTGCCTGCCAACTGGGGGCATCCAGGATCGGGCATAGCGCCGTTTCAAGCTTGTCTGCCCATCCACCAGCAGATGGCCAGCCAGAAAACACTAGACTCGCTGGACTGACTGGTTGTTGACTGGTGACTGGGCAGAGTTGAAAGTAGCGAGGGCCGGCCTGGCGTCACAGAGCTGGGCGCGTTGCGACCCGATCCCGCAGCGGCACTCGTGGTGAGGATGCGATGGTTGGATGGGATGCGTTCCCGAGGGAGATGGAGGCGCTTGCGAGTCTTCCCCGTTGTGTCCCTTAAATGTCGCTTTGGAAGCCGCTTGCGTGGCCGTTCAGGTTGTCTACTGGCTGCTGGACACTCAAGGTTGTTTTTTGGCTTTCGGGACTGTGCAACCTAGAATGAACTCATCATTCTGGAAATCGATGCTCGAGGCGCCGTCCTTTGACAACGAGGAGGAGAATCATCGCGGCTGGCTGGCTGGCTGGCTGGCTGGCTTGAACGGGGACGGCCGGCCGTACGACCAGACCTGCCAACTGAAGCCACTTCACGCATGGAGCAGCATGGGCATCGTCCATGACCTGTTGACAGTTGACGGGATTCCTTTGCGCGCTGGTCAATGCCGGTACATACATACGGACGAATAGCACATTGGATACATGACATCCGTAAGTATGTAAGCTTGGGCTACCATCGGGCCCCCTTCGAGCGACTCAACTGTCCACCACGATGACTGATGATGCGCACTGCAACCTCCGCCATGGGCTCGTGATGGCAGGCCACCAAGTCACCCGCGCAGCATTTTCTCCGGCACGTCGTCTTGGTCTGCTCAATGAGCCAGACAGAATATTGAGGCTACTGCAATACAACCAACCCCCTTCGCCCCAGACCTCGGTCGGCCCTTCTCCAGAGCCAAGCGCTGTCACATGGTCTTGGAGCAACAAGACAACCTACCTTTCAATTTCCAGATTGCTCTGGGCAGAGCCATTCAGAAAGAGCAACTGCTCCGGCATCACGTTGAGAGCGTCAGGGGTCTTGAGAGAGAGTCCCTGTGGAGATGAGGAAGAGAGCCGGCTGTCGAATCGAAAGATCCAGCCCCCATCCGCGCGCCTTAGGGATAAAATGGTGATCGATCTATTGATTGTCGCTGTCACGGTCAGCGGCTGTTCGGACGGGATATTCCCCCTCAATCAACCGTAAAGTCGCAGACGCGATGGGTCCGCCTCCGACAACCCCGGGATCCATCTGACGATGTCATTCGGCTGCGCTGCCCCTTGCAGAAGAGTCATGTCCGCTGTCAACCACCGGGGCAGGCCCGGGAGAACGTGCATGTATGGTACATACTCGATGGTAGGTTACATACGGATACGGTATGCGAGCGAGGTCGAAGACGAGGCCATCGACGACGGGAAACGCTGACTGACATCAGCTGCTCCTGCAGAAGGCTAAAGCTGAGCAGCGGCCTGGTCTGAGTGAGGCCTGCGTCCTACATGAATGACAGCTCCCCTTTTCCAGGTTGAAACCCTGAAACTTTGACAGCGCATGCATCCTTCCTTCGTTCGCGGCATCCATCTGTACGGCAGACAGACATGTTGCTTGGCAGGGCCTTGAGCTTATGCTGTAAGATCTCAAGACGACTGACTGTATGTACACTAATACACCAAATTCTAAAGTAAATGTAGCATGCAGATTCAGTTCCCTCTCATTACACTTTGCAGAGACATATCGCACAACAGCAGTCGACACCGTCCCAAACAAACACAGCTTCACAACGTCCCGTCTTCGCCGTGCAGCCGTTTCGAAACGTCCCGT
The DNA here is from genome assembly GCA_014705045.1 of Colletotrichum theobromicola. Lineage (NCBI taxonomy): Eukaryota > Fungi > Ascomycota > Sordariomycetes > Glomerellales > Glomerellaceae > Colletotrichum > Colletotrichum theobromicola. The sequence continues at coordinate 59,248 of JABGLZ010000606.1, read as the reverse complement.
TCCCAGACTGAACTCATGTCCAACTCATCATATCCCTGCTTCACGTCTTCGCCCATCGCCAAACGCCCTTCTACTGGACCGTTCCATAAACCAAGGTACAGCTCCAGACAGTTGCTGCGTCCAGATACTTACGACTCGGTTGTCCGTTCTTTTTCTTTCCCCCTTTCCGCCACCCGGCAATCCGCCCCCGTGCACTCTATCTGTGTGCATCAACGATCCTATTCCTAGAGACAAGCAGGCCAGCCAAGCTGCTTACGCCCAGCCTTTGCGATCA